>CANSZD010003777.1:170000-294167 GCA_947648045.1 Beta corolliflora | reverse complement strand
ATGTGAAGTGAGTTTAGTTGATTGTAATAATATATATATACTAATAAGAACTATACATGACACTACATGCGGCTAAAAGCGAGAAATTAAGTTAATTGAGCTTGAAAAGCCAAAATCGGCCCGAAATGACATTCACTTACCCAAAATGGGTTTCAATACATGTGAAGCGAGTTTAGTAGATTGTAATACATATATATATACTAATAAGAACTATACATGACACTACATGCGGCTAAAAGCGAGAAATTAAGTTAATTGAGCTTGAAAAGCCGAAATCTGCCTGAAATGACATTCACTTACCCAAACTGGGTTTCAATACATGTGAAGTGAGTTTAGTTGATTGTAATACATATATATATATATACTAATAAGAACTATACATGACACTACATGCGGCTAAAAGCGAGAAATTAAGTTAATTGAGCTTGAAAAGCCAAAATCGGCCCGAAATGACATTCACTTACCCAAAATGGGTTTCAATACATGTGAAGCGAGTTTAGTAGATTGTAATACATATATATATATACTAATAAGAACTATACATGACACTACATGCGGCTAAAAGCGAGAAATTAAGTTAATTGAGCTTGAAAAGCCGAAATCTGCCTGAAATGACATTCACTTACCCAAAATGGGTTTCAATACATGTGAAGTGAGTTTAGTTGATTGTAATACATATATATATATACTAATAAGAACTATACATGACACTACATGCGGCTAAAAGCGAGAAATTAAGTTAATTGAGCTTGAAAAGCCAAAATCGGTCCAAAATGACATTCACTTACCCAAAATGGGTTTCAATACATGTGAAGCGAGTTTAGTTGATTGTAATACATATATATATACTAATAAGAACTATACATGACACTACATGCGGCTAAAAGCGAGAAATTAAGTTAATTGAGCTTGAAAAGCCAAAATCGGCCCGAAATGACATTCACTTACCCAAAATGGGTTTCAATACATGTGAAGTGAGTTTAGTTGATTGTAATACATATATATATATACTAATAAGAACTATACATGACACTACATGCGGCTAAAAGCGAGAAATTAAGTTAATTGAGCTTGAAAAGCCAAAATCGGCCCGAAATGACATTCACTTACCCAAAATGGGTTTCAATACATGTGAAGTGAGTTTAGTTGATTGTAATACATATATATATACTAATAAGAACTATACATGACACTACATGCGGCTAAAAGCGAGAAATTAAGTTAATTGAGCTTGAAAAGCCAAAAATCGGCCCGAAATGACATTCACTTACCCAAAATGGGTTTCAATACATGTGAAGCGAGTTTAGTAGATTGTAATACATATATATATACTAATAAGAACTATACATGACACTACATGCGGCTAAAAGCGAGAAATTAAGTTAATTGAGCTTGAAAAGCCAAAATCGGCCCGAAATGACATTCACTTACCCAAAATGGGTTTCAATACATGTGAAGTGAGTTTAGTTGATTGTAATACATATATATATATACTAATAAGAACTATACATGACACTACATGCGGCTAAAAGCGAGAAATTAAGTTAATTGAGCTTGAAAAGCCAAAATCGGCCCGAAATGACATTCACTTACCCAAAATGGGTTTCAATACATGTGAAGCGAGTTTAGTAGATTGTAATACATATATATATACTAATAAGAACTATACATGACACTACATGCGGCTAAAAGCGAGAAATTAAGTTAATTGAGCTTGAAAAGTCGAAATCGGCCCGAAATGACATTCACTTACCCAAAATGGGTTTCAATACATGTGAAGTGAGTTTAGTTGATTGTAATACATATATATATATACTAATAAGAACTATACATGACACTACATGCGGCTAAAAGCGAGAAATTAAGTTAATTGAGCTTGAAAAGCCAAAATCGACCCGAAATGACATTCACTTACCCAAAATGGGTTTCAATACATGTGAAGTGAGTTTAGTAGATTGTAATACATATATATATACTAATAAGAACTATACATGACACTACATGCGGCTAAAAGCGAGAAATTAAGTTAATTGAGCTTGAAAAGCCAAAATCGGCCCGAAATGACATTCACTTACCCAAAATGGGTTTCAATACATGTGAAGCGAGTTTAGTAGATTGTAATACATATATATATATATACTAATAAGAACTATACATGACACTACATGCGGCTAAAAGCGAGAAATTAAGTTAATTGAGCTTGAAAAGCCAAAATCGGCCAGAAATGACATTCACTTACCCAAACTGGGTTTCAATACATGTGAAGTGAGTTTAGTTGATTGTAATACATATATATATATACTAATAAGAACTATACATGACACTACATGCGGCTAAAAGCGAGAAATTAAGTTAATTGAGCTTGAAAAGCCAAAATCGGCCCGAAATGACATTCACTTACCCAAAATGGGTTTCAATACATGTGAAGCGAGTTTAGTAGATTGTAATACATATATATATACTAATAAGAACTATACATGACACTACATGCGGCTAAAAGCGAGAAATTAAGTTAATTGAGCTTGAAAAGCCGAAATCGGCCCGAAATGACATTCACTTACCCAAAATGGGTTTCAATACATGTGAAGTGAGTTTAGTTGATTGTAATACATATATATATATATACTAATAAGAACTATACATGACACTACATGCGGCTAAAAGCGAGAAATTAAGTTAATTGAGCTTGAAAAGCCAAAATCGGCCGAAATGACATTCACTTACCCAAAATGGGTTTCAATACATGTGAAGCGAGTTTAGTAGATTGTAATACATATATATATATCTAATAAGAACTATACATGACACTACATGCGGCTAAAAGCGAGAAATTAAGTTAATTGAGCTTGAAAAGCCGAAATCGGCCCGAAATGACATTCACTTACCCAAAATGGGTTTCAATACATGTGAAGTGAGTTTAGTTGATTGTAATACATATATATATATATATACTAATAAGAACTATACATGACACTACATGCGGCTAAAAGCGAGAAATTAAGTTAATTGAGCTTGAAAAGCCAAAATCGGCCCGAAATGACATTCACTTACCCAAAATGGGTTTCAATACATGTGAAGCGAGTTTAGTAGATTGTAATACATATATATATACTAATAAGAACTATACATGACACTACATGCGGCTAAAAGCGAGAAATTAAGTTAATTGAGCTTGAAAAGCCAAAATCGACTCGAAATGACATTCACTTACCCAAAATGGGTTTCAATACATGTGAAGTGAGTTTAGTTGATTGTAATACATATATATATATATTAATAAGAACTATACATGACACTACATGCGGCTAAAAGCGAGAAATTAAGTTAATTGAGCTTGAAAAGCCAAAATCGCCCGAAATGACATTCACTTACCCAAAATGGGTTTCAATACATGTGAAGCGAGTTTAGTAGATTGTAATACATATATATATACTAATAAGAACTATACATGACACTACATGCGGGTAAAAGCGAGAAATTAAGTTAATTGAGCTTGAAAAGTCGAAATCGGCCCGAAATGACATTCACTTACCCAAAATGGGTTTCAATACATGTGAAGTGAGTTTAGTTGATTGTAATACATATATATATACTAATAAGAACTATACATGACACTACATGCGGCTAAAAGCGAGAAATTAAGTTAATTGAGCTTGAAAAGCCAAAATCGGCCCGAAATGACATTCACTTACCCAAAATGGGTTTCAATACATGTGAAGCGAGTTTAGTAGATTGTAATACATATATATATACTAATAAGAACTATACATGACACTACATGCGGCTAAAAGCGAGAAATTAAGTTAATTGAGCTTGAAAAGCCAAAATCGGCCCGAAATGACATTCACTTACCCAAACTGGGTTTCAATACATGTGAAGTGAGTTTAGTTGATTGTAATACATATATATATACTAATAAGAACTATACATGACACTACATGCGGCTAAAAGCGAGAAATTAAGTTAATTGAGCTTGAAAAGCCAAAATCGGCCCGAAATGACATTCACTTACCCAAAATGGGTTTCAATACATGTGAAGCGAGTTTAGTAGATTGTAATACATATATATATACTAATAAGAACTATACATGACACTACATGCGGCTAAAAGCGAGAAATTAAGTTAATTGAGCTTGAAAAGCCGAAATCGGGCCGAAATGACATTCACTTACCCAAAATGGGTTTCAATACATGTGAAGTGAGTTTAGTTGATTGTAATACATATATATATAACTAATAAGAACTATACATGACACTACATGCGGCTAAAAGCGAGAAATTAAGTTAATTGAGCTTGAAAAGCCAAAATCGGCCCGAAATGACATTCACTTACCCAAAATGGGTTTCAATACATGTGAAGCGAGTTTAGTAGATTGTAATACATATATATATACTAATAAGAACTATACATGACACTACATGCGGCTAAAAGCGAGAAATTAAGTTAATTGAGCTTGAAAAGCCGAAATCGGCCCGAAATGACATTCACTTACCCAAAATGGGTTTCAATACATGTGAAGTGAGTTTAGTTGATTGTAATACATATATATATACTAATAAGAACTATACATGACACTACATGCGGCTAAAAGCGAGAAATTAAGTTAATTGAGCTTGAAAAGCCAAAATCGGCCCGAAATGACATTCACTTACCCAAAATGGGTTTCAATACATGTGAAGCGAGTTTAGTAGATTGTAATACATATATATATATACTAATAAGAACTATACATGACACTACATGCGGCTAAAAGCGAGAAATTAAGTTAATTGAGCTCGAAAAGCCGAAATCCGCCCGAAATGACATTCACTTACCCAAAATGGGTTTCAAAACATGTGAAGCGAGTTTAGTTGATTGTAATACATATATATATACTAATAAGAACTATACATGACACTACATGCGGCTAAAAGCGAGAAATTAAGTTAATTGAGCTTGAAAAGCCAAAATCGGCCCGAAATGACATTCACTTACCCAAAATGGGTTTCAATACATGTGAAGCGAGTTTAGTAGATTGTAATACATATATATATACTAATAAGAACTATACATGACACTACATGCGGCTAAAAGCGAGAAATTAAGTTAATTGAGCTTGAAAAGCCAAAATCGGCCCGAAATGACATTCACTTACCCAAAATGGGTTTCAATACATGTGAAGTGAGTTTAGTTGATTGTAATACATATATATATACATAAATAAGAACTATACATGACACTACATGCGGCTAAAAGCGAGAAATTAAGTTAATTGAGCTTGAAAAGCCAAAATCGGCCCGAAATGACATTCACTTACCCAAAATGGGTTTCAATACATGTGAAGCGAGTTTAGTAGATTGTAATACATATATATATATAACTAATAAGAACTATACATGACACTACATGCGGCTAAAAGCGAGAAATTAAGTTAATTGAGCTTGAAAAGCCGAAATCGGCCCGAAATGACATTCACTTACCCAAAATGGGTTTCAATACATGTGAAGTGAGTTTAGTTGATTGTAATACATATATATATATACTAATAAGAACTATACATGACACTACATGCGGCTAAAAGCGAGAAATTAAGTTAATTGAGCTTGAAAAGCCAAAATCGGCCCGAAATGACATTCACTTACCCAAAATGGGTTTCAATACATGTGAAGCGAGTTTAGTAGATTGTAATACATATATATATACTAATAAGAACTATACATGACACTACATGCGGCTAAAAGCGAGAAATTAAGTTAATTGAGCTTGAAAAGCCAAAATCGGTCCGAAATGACATTCACTTACCCAAACTGGGTTTCAATACATGTGAAGTGAGTTTAGTTGATTGTAATACATATATATATACTAATAAGAACTATACATGACACTACATGCGGCTAAAAGCGAGAAATTAAGTTAATTGAGCTTGAAAAGCCAAAATCGGCCCGAAATGACATTCACTTACCCAAAATGGGTTTCAATACATGTGAAGCGAGTTTAGTAGATTGTAATACATATATATATACTAATAAGAACTATACATGACACTACATGCGGCTAAAAGCGAGAAATTAAGTTAATTGAGCTTGAAAAGCCGAAATCGGCCCGAAATGACATTCACTTACCCAAAATGGGTTTCAATACATGTGAAGTGAGTTTAGTTGATTGTAATACATATATATATAACTAATAAGAACTGTACATGACACTACATGCGGCTAAAAGCGAGAAATTAAGTTAATTGAGCTTGAAAAGCCAAAATCGGCCCGAAATGACATTCACTTACCCAAAATGGGTTTCAATACATGTGAAGCGAGTTTAGTAGATTGTAATACATATATATATATATACTAATAAGAACTATACATGACACTACATGCGGCTAAAAGCGAGAAATTAAGTTAATTGAGCTTGAAAAGCCGAAATCTGCCTGAAATGACATTCACTTACCCAAACTGGGTTTCAATACATGTGAAGTGAGTTTAGTTGATTGTAATACATATATATATATAACTAATAAGAACTATACATGACACTACATGCGGCTAAAAGCGAGAAATTAAGTTAATTGAGCTTGAAAAGCCAAAATCGGCCCGAAATGACATTCACTTACCCAAAATGGGTTTCAATACATGTGAAGCGAGTTTAGTAGATTGTAATACATATATATATACATAATAAGAACTATACATGACACTACATGCGGCTAAAAGCGAGAAATTAAGTTAATTGAGCTTGAAAAGCCGAAATCGGCCCGAAATGACATTCACTTACCCAAAATGGGTTTCAATACATGTGAAGTGAGTTTAGTTGATTGTAATACATATATATATATATACTAATAAGAACTATACATGACACTACATGCGGCTAAAAGCGAGAAATTAAGTTAATTGAGCTTGAAAAGCCAAAATCGGCCCGAAATGACATTCACTTACCCAAAATGGGTTTCAATACATGTGAAGCGAGTTTAGTAGATTGTAATACATATATATATACTAATAAGAACTATACATGACACTACATGCGGCTAAAAGCGAGAAATTAAGTTAATTGAGCTTGAAAAGCCGAAATCTGCCTGAAATGACATTCACTTACCCAAACTGGGTTTCAATACATGTGAAGTGAGTTTAGTTGATTGTAATACATATATATATATATATAATAAGAACTATACATGACACTACATGCGGCTAAAAGCGAGAAATTAAGTTAATTGAGCTTGAAAAGCCAAAATCGGCCCGAAATGACATTCACTTACCCAAAATGGGTTTCAATACATGTGAAGCGAGTTTAGTAGATTGTAATACATATATATATATACTAATAAGAACTATACATGACACTACATGCGGCTAAAAGCGAGAAATTAAGTTAATTGAGCTTGAAAAGCCGAAATCGGCCCGAAATGACATTCACTTACCCAAAATGGGTTTCAATACATGTGAAGTGAGTTTAGTTGATTGTAATACATATATATATACTAATAAGAACTATACATGACACTACATGCGGCTAAAAGCGAGAAATTAAGTTAATTGAGCTTGAAAAGCCAAAATCGGCCCGAAATGACATTCACTTACCCAAAATGGGTTTCAATACATGTGAAGCGAGTTTAGTTGATTGTAATACATATATATATACATAAAAGAACTATACATGACACTGCATGCGGCCAAAAGCGAGAAATTAAGTTAATTGAGCTTGAAAAGCCAAAATCGGCCCGAAATGACATTCACTTACCCAAAATGGGTTTCAATACATGTGAAGCGAGTTTAGTTGATTGTAATACATATATATATACTAATAAGAACTATACATGACACTACATGCGGCTAAAAGCGAGAAATTAAGTTAATTGAGCTTGAAAAGCCAAAATCGGCCCGAAATGACATTCACTTACCCAAAATGGGTTTCAATACATGTGAAGCGAGTTTAGTAGATTGTAATACATATATATATACTAATAAGAACTATACATGACACTACATGCGGCTAAAAGCGAGAAATTAAGTTAATTGAGCTTGAAAAGCCGAAATCGGCCCGAAATGACATTCACTTACCCAAAATGGGTTTCAATACATGTGAAGTGAGTTTAGTTGATTGTAATACATATATATATACTAATAAGAACTATACATGACACTACATGCGGCTAAAAGCGAGAAATTAAGTTAATTGAGCTTGAAAAGCCAAAATCGGCCCGAAATGACATTCACTTACCCAAAATGGGTTTCAATACATGTGAAGCGAGTTTAGTAGATTGTAATACATATATATATACTAATAAGAACTATACATGACACTACATGCGGCTAAAAGCGAGAAATTAAGTTAATTGAGCTTGAAAAGCCGAAATCGGCCCGAAATGACATTCACTTACCCAAAATGGGTTTCAATACATGTGAAGTGAGTTTAGTTGATTGTAATACATATATATATACTAATAAGAACTATACATGACACTACATGCGGCTAAAAGCGAGAAATTAAGTTAATTGAGCTTGAAAAGCCAAAATCGGCCCGAAATGACATTCACTTACCCAAAATGGGTTTCAATACATGTGAAGCGAGTTTAGTAGATTGTAATACATATATATATATACTAATAAGAACTATACATGACACTACATGCGGCTAAAAGCGAGAAATTAAGTTAATTGAGCTTGAAAAGCCGAAATCGGCCCGAAATGACATTCACTTACCCAAACTGGGTTTCAATACATGTGAAGTGAGTTTAGTTGATTGTAATACATATATATATATATACTAATAAGAACTATACATGACACTACATGCGGCTAAAAGCGAGAAATTAAGTTAATTGAGCTTGAAAAGCCAAAATCGGCCCGAAATGACATTCACTTACCCAAAATGGGTTTCAATACATGTGAAGCGAGTTTAGTAGATTGTAATACATATATATATACTAAATAAGAACTATACATGACACTACATGCGGCTAAAAGCGAGA
This sequence comes from Beta corolliflora, assembly GCA_947648045.1. Taxonomy (NCBI): domain Eukaryota; kingdom Viridiplantae; phylum Streptophyta; class Magnoliopsida; order Caryophyllales; family Amaranthaceae; genus Beta; species Beta corolliflora. The sequence goes on along the minus strand of CANSZD010003777.1, from coordinate 285,216 downwards.
AATTAAGTTAATTGAGCTTGAAAAGCCAAAATCGGCCCGAAATGACATTCACTTACCCAAAATGGGTTTCAATACATGTGAAGTGAGTTTAGTTGATTGTAATACATATATATATATATAAATAAGAACTATACATGACACTACATGCGGCTAAAAGCGAGAAATTAAGTTAATTGAGCTTGAAAAGCCAAAATCGGCCCGAAATGACATTCACTTACCCAAAATGGGTTTCAATACATGTGAAGCGAGTTTAGTAGATTGTAATACATATATATATATACTAATAAGAACTATACATGACACTACATGCGGCTAAAAGCGAGAAATTAAGTTAATTGAGCTTGAAAAGCCGAAATCGGCCCGAAATGACATTCACTTACCCAAAATGGGTTTCAATACATGTGAAGTGAGTTTAGTTGATTGTAATACATATATATATATATATATACTAATAAGAACTATACATGACACTACATGCGGCTAAAAGCGAGAAATTAAGTTAATTGAGCTTGAAAAGCCAAAATCGGCCCGAAATGACATTCACTTACCCAAAATGGGTTTCAATACATGTGAAGCGAGTTTAGTAGATTGTAATACATATATATATACTAATAAGAACTATACATGACACTACATGCGGCTAAAAGCGAGAAATTAAGATAATTGAGCTTGAAAAGCCAAAATCTGCCTGAAATGACATTCACTTACCCAAAATGGGTTTCAATACATGTGAAGTGAGTTTAGTTGATTGTAATACATATATATATACTAATAAGAACTATACATGACACTACATGCGGCTAAAAGCGAGAAATTAAGTTAATTGAGCTTGAAAAGCCAAAATCGGCCCGAAATGACATTCACTTACCCAAAATGGGTTTCAATACATGTGAAGCGAGTTTAGTAGATTGTAATACATATATATATACTAATAAGAACTATACATGACACTACATGCGGCTAAAAGCGAGAAATTAAGTTAATTGAGCTTGAAAAGCCGAAATCGGCCCGAAATGACATTCACTTACCCAAAATGGGTTTCAATACATGTGAAGTGAGTTTAGTTGATTGTAATACATATATATATACTAATAAGAACTATACATGACACTACATGCGGCTAAAAGCGAGAAATTAAGTTAATTGAGCTTGAAAAGCCAAAATCGGCCCGAAATGACATTCACTTACCCAAAATGGGTTTCAATACATGTGAAGCGAGTTTAGTAGATTGTAATACATATATATATACTAATAAGAACTATACATGACACTACATGCGGCTAAAAGCGAGAAATTAAGTTAATTGAGCTTGAAAAGCCGAAATCGGCCCGAAATGACATTCACTTACCCAAAATGGGTTTCAATACATGTGAAGTGAGTTTAGTTGATTGTAATACATATATATATACATAAATAAGAACTGTACATGACACTACATGCGGCTAAAAGCGAGAAATTAAGTTAATTGAGCTTGAAAAGCCAAAATCGGCCCGAAATGACATTCACTTACCCAAAATGGGTTTCAATACATGTGAAGCGAGTTTAGTAGATTGTAATACATATATATATACTAATAAGAACTATACATGACACTACATGCGGCTAAAAGCGAGAAATTAAGTTAATTGAGCTTGAAAAGCCGAAATCTGCCTGAAATGACATTCACTTACCCAAACTGGGTTTCAATACATGTGAAGTGAGTTTAGTTGATTGTAATACATATATATATATACTAATAAGAACTATACATGACACTACATGCGGCTAAAAGCGAGAAATTAAGTTAATTGAGCTTGAAAAGCCAAAATCGGCCCGAAATGACATTCACTTACCCAAAATGGGTTTCAATACATGTGAAGCGAGTTTAGTTGATTGTAATACATATATATATACTAATAAGAACTATACATGACACTACATGCGGCTAAAAGCGAGAAATTAAGTTAATTGAGCTTGAAAAGCCAAAATCGGCCCGAAATGACATTCACTTACCCAAAATGGGTTTCAATACATGTGAAGCGAGTTTAGTAGATTGTAATACATATATATATATACTAATAAGAACTATACATGACACTACATGCGGCTAAAAGCGAGAAATTAAGTTAATTGAGCTTGAAAAGCCAAAATCGGCCCGAAATGACATTCACTTACCCAAAATGGGTTTCAATACATGTGAAGTGAGTTTAGTTGATTGTAATACATATATATATATATACTAATAAGAACTATACATGACACTACATGCGGCTAAAAGCGAGAAATTAAGTTAATTGAGCTTGAAAAGCCAAAATCGGCCCGAAATGACATTCACTTACCCAAAATGGGTTTCAATACATGTGAAGCGAGTTTAGTAGATTGTAATACATATATATATACTAATAAGAACTATACATGACACTACATGCGGCTAAAAGCGAGAAATTAAGTTAATTGAGCTTGAAAAGCCGAAATCGGCCCGAAATGACATTCACTTACCCAAAATGGGTTTCAATACATGTGAAGTGAGTTTAGTTGATTGTAATACATATATATATATAATACTAATAAGAACTATACATGACACTACATGCGGCTAAAAGCGAGAAATTAAGTTAATTGAGCTTGAAAAGCCAAAATCGGCCCGAAATGACATTCACTTACCCAAAATGGGTTTCAATACATGTGAAGCGAGTTTAGTAGATTGTAATACATATATATATACTAATAAGAACTATACATGACACTACATGCGGCTAAAAGCGAGAAATTAAGTTAATTGAGCTTGAAAAGCCGAAATCGGCCCGAAATGACATTCACTTACCCAAAATGGGTTTCAATACATGTGAAGTGAGTTTAGTTGATTGTAATACATATATATATATATACTAATAAGAACTATACATGACACTACATGCGGCTAAAAGCGAGAAATTAAGTTAATTGAGCTTGAAAAGCCAAAATCGGCCCGAAATGACATTCACTTACCCAAAATGGGTTTCAATACATGTGAAGCGAGTTTAGTAGATTGTAATACATATATATATACTAATAAGAACTATACATGACACTACATGCGGCTAAAAGCGAGAAATTAAGTTAATTGAGCTTGAAAAGCCGAAATCGGCCCGAAATGACATTCACTTACCCAAAATGGGTTTCAATACATGTGAAGTGAGTTTAGTTGATTGTAATACATATATATATATATAACTAATAAGAACTATACATGACACTACATGCGGCTAAAAGCGAGAAATTAAGTTAATTGAGCTTGAAAAGCCAAAATCGGCCCGAAATGACATTCACTTACCCAAAATGGGTTTCAATACATGTGAAGCGAGTTTAGTAGATTGTAATACATATATATATATACTAATAAGAACTATACATGACACTACATGCGGCTAAAAGCGAGAAATTAAGTTAATTGAGCTTGAAAAGCCGAAATCTGCCTGAAATGACATTCACTTACCCAAAATGGGTTTCAATACATGTGAAGTGAGTTTAGTTGATTGTAATACATATATATATACTAATAAGAACTATACATGACACTACATGCGGCTAAAAGCGAGAAATTAAGTTAATTGAGCTTGAAAAGCCAAAATCGGCCCGAAATGACATTCACTTACCCAAAATGGGTTTCAATACATGTGAAGCGAGTTTAGTAGATTGTAATACATATATATATAACTAATAAGAACTATACATGACACTACATGCGGCTAAAAGCGAGAAATTAAGTTAATTGAGCTTGAAAAGCCGAAATCGGCCCGAAATGACATTCACTTACCCAAAATGGGTTTCAATACATGTGAAGTGAGTTTAGTTGATTGTAATACATATATATATATATACTAATAAGAACTATACATGACACTACATGCGGCTAAAAGCGAGAAATTAAGTTAATTGAGCTTGAAAAGCCAAAATCGGCCCGAAATGACATTCACTTACCCAAAATGGGTTTCAATACATGTGAAGCGAGTTTAGTAGATTGTAATACATATATATATACTAATAAGAACTATACATGACACTACATGCGGCTAAAAGCGAGAAATTAAGTTAATTGAGCTTGAAAAGCCGAAATCGGCCCGAAATGACATTCACTTACCCAAAATGGGTTTCAATACATGTGAAGTGAGTTTAGTTGATTGTAATACATATATATATATACTAATAAGAACTATACATGACACTACATGCGGCTAAAAGCGAGAAATTAAGTTAATTGAGCTTGAAAAGCCAAAATCGGCCCGAAATGACATTCACTTACCCAAAATGGGTTTCAATACATGTGAAGCGAGTTTAGTAGATTGTAATACATATATATATACTAATAAGAACTATACATGACACTACATGCGGCTAAAAGCGAGAAATTAAGTTAATTGAGCTTGAAAAGCCGAAATCGGCCCGAAATGACATTCACTTACCCAAAATGGGTTTCAATACATGTGAAGTGAGTTTAGTTGATTGTAATACATATATATATACTAATAAGAACTATACATGACACTACATGCGGCTAAAAGCGAGAAATTAAGTTAATTGAGCTTGAAAAGCCAAAATCGGCCCGAAATGACATTCACTTACCCAAAATGGGTTTCAATACATGTGAAGCGAGTTTAGTAGATTGTAATACATATATATATACTAATAAGAACTATACATGACACTACATGCGGCTAAAAGCGAGAAATTAAGTTAATTGAGCTTGAAAAGCCGAAATCGGCCCGAAATGACATTCACTTACCCAAAATGGGTTTCAATACATGTGAAGTGAGTTTAGTTGATTGTAATACATATATATATACTAATAAGAACTATACATGACACTACATGCGGCTAAAAGCGAGAAATTAAGTTAATTGAGCTTGAAAAGCCAAAATCGGCCCGAAATGACATTCACTTACCCAAAATGGGTTTCAATACATGTGAAGCGAGTTTAGTTGATTGTAATACATATATATATATACTAATAAGAACTATACATGACACTACATGCGGCTAAAAGCGAGAAATTAAGTTAATTGAGCTTGAAAAGCCAAAATCGGCCCGAAATGACATTCACTTACCCAAAATGGGTTTCAATACATGTGAAGCGAGTTTAGTAGATTGTAATACATATATATATACTAATAAGAACTATACATGACACTACATGCGGCTAAAAGCGAGAAATTAAGTTAATTGAGCTTGAAAAGCCAAAATCGGCCCGAAATGACATTCACTTACCCAAAATGGGTTTCAATACATGTGAAGTGAGTTTAGTTGATTGTAATACATATATATATAAACTAATAAGAACTATACATGACACTACATGCGGCTAAAAGCGAGAAATTAAGTTAATTGAGCTTGAAAAGCCAAAATCGGCCCGAAATGACATTCACTTACCCAAAATGGGTTTCAATACATGTGAAGCGAGTTTAGTAGATTGTAATACATATATATATACTAATAAGAACTATACATGACACTACATGCGGCTAAAAGCGAGAAATTAAGTTAATTGAGCTTGAAAAGCCGAAATCGGCCCGAAATGACATTCACTTACCCAAAATGGGTTTCAATACATGTGAAGTGAGTTTAGTTGATTGTAATACATATATATATATAACTAATAAGAACTATACATGACACTACATGCGGCTAAAAGCGAGAAATTAAGTTAATTGAGCTTGAAAAGCCAAAATCGGCCCGAAATGACATTCACTTACCCAAAATGGGTTTCAATACATGTGAAGCGAGTTTAGTAGATTGTAATACATATATATATACTAATAAGAACTATACATGACACTACATGCGGCTAAAAGCGAGAAATTAAGTTAATTGAGCTTGAAAAGCCGAAATCGGCCCGAAATGACATTCACTTACCCAAAATGGGTTTCAATACATGTGAAGTGAGTTTAGTTGATTGTAATACATATATATATATACTAATAAGAACTATACATGACACTACATGCGGCTAAAAGCGAGAAATTAAGTTAATTGAGCTTGAAAAGCCAAAATCGGCCCGAAATGACATTCACTTACCCAAAATGGGTTTCAATACATGTGAAGCGAGTTTAGTAGATTGTAATACATATATATATACTAATAAGAACTATACATGACACTACATGCGGCTAAAAGCGAGAAATTAAGTTAATTGAGCTTGAAAAGCCGAAATCGGCCCGAAATGACATTCACTTACCCAAAATGGGTTTCAATACATGTGAAGTGAGTTTAGTTGATTGTAATACATATATATATACTAATAAGAACTATACATGACACTACATGCGGCTAAAAGCGAGAAATTAAGTTAATTGAGCTTGAAAAGCCAAAATCGGCCCGAAATGACATTCACTTACCCAAAATGGGTTTCAATACATGTGAAGCGAGTTTAGTAGATTGTAATACATATATATATACTAATAAGAACTATACATGACACTACATGCGGCTAAAAGCGAGAAATTAAGTTAATTGAGCTTGAAAAGCCAAAATCGGCCCGAAATGACATTCACTTACCCAAAATGGGTTTCAATACATGTGAAGCGAGTTTAGTAGATTGTAATACATATATATATATACTAATAAGAACTATACATGACACTACATGCGGCTAAAAGCGAGAAATTAAGTTAATTGAGCTTGAAAAGCCAAAATCGGCCCGAAATGACATTCACTTACCCAAAATGGGTTTCAATACATGTGAAGTGAGTTTAGTTGATTGTAATACATATATATATACTACTAATAAGAACTATACATGACACTACATGCGGCTAAAAGCGAGAAATTAAGTTAATTGAGCTTGAAAAGCCAAAATCGGCCCGAAATGACATTCACTTACCCAAAATGGGTTTCAATACATGTGAAGCGAGTTTAGTAGATTGTAATACATATATATATACTAATAAGAACTATACATGACACTACATGCGGCTAAAAGCGAGAAATTAAGTTAATTGAGCTTGAAAAGCCGAAAATCGGCCCGAAATGACATTCACTTACCCAAAATGGGTTTCAATACATGTGAAGTGAGTTTAGTTGATTGTAATACATATATATATATAACTAATAAGAACTATACATGACACTACATGCGGCTAAAAGCGAGAAATTAAGTTAATTGAGCTTGAAAAGCCAAAATCGGCCCGAAATGACATTCACTTACCCAAAATGGGTTTCAATACATGTGAAGCGAGTTTAGTAGATTGTAATACATATATATATACTAATAAGAACTATACATGACACTACATGCGGCTAAAAGCGAGAAATTAAGTTAATTGAGCTTGAAAAGCCGAAATCGGCCCGAAATGACATTCACTTACCCAAAATGGGTTTCAATACATGTGAAGTGAGTTTAGTTGATTGTAATACATATATATATAATACTAATAAGAACTATACATGACACTACATGCGGCTAAAAGCGAGAAATTAAGTTAATTGAGCTTGAAAAGCCAAAATCGGCCCGAAATGACATTCACTTACCCAAAATGGGTTTCAATACATGTGAAGCGAGTTTAGTAGATTGTAATACATATATATATACTAATAAGAACTATACATGACACTACATGCGGCTAAAAGCGAGAAATTAAGTTAATTGAGCTTGAAAAGCCAAAATCGGCCCGAAATGACATTCACTTACCCAAAATGGGTTTCAATACATGTGAAGTGAGTTTAGTTGATTGTAATACATATATATATATAACTAATAAGAACTATACATGACACTACATGCGGCTAAAAGCGAGAAATTAAGTTAATTGAGCTTGAAAAGCCAAAATCGGCCCGAAATGACATTCACTTACCCAAAATGGGTTTCAATACATGTGAAGCGAGTTTAGTAGATTGTAATACATATATATATACTAATAAGAACTATACATGACACTACATGCGGCTAAAAGCGAGAAATTAAGTTAATTGAGCTTGAAAAGCCGAAATCGGCCCGAAATGACATTCACTTACCCAAAATGGGTTTCAATACATGTGAAGTGAGTTTAGTTGATTGTAATACATATATATATACTAATAAGAACTATACATGACACTACATGCGGCTAAAAGCGAGAAATTAAGTTAATTGAGCTTGAAAAGCCAAAATCGGCCCGAAATGACATTCACTTACCCAAAATGGGTTTCAATACATGTGAAGCGAGTTTAGTAGATTGTAATACATATATATATACTAATAAGAACTATACATGACACTACATGCGGCTAAAAGCGAGAAATTAAGTTAATTGAGCTTGAAAAGCCAAAATCGGCCCGAAATGACATTCACTTACCCAAAATGGGTTTCAATACATGTGAAGTGAGTTTAGTTGATTGTAATACATAATATATATATATACTAATAAGAACTATACATGACACTACATGCGGCTAAAAGCGAGAAATTAAGTTAATTGAGCTTGAAAAGCCAAAATCGGCCCGAAATGACATTCACTTACCCAAAATGGGTTTCAATACATGTGAAGCGAGTTTAGTAGATTGTAATACATATATATATATACTAATAAGAACTATACATGACACTACATGCGGCTAAAAGCGAGAAATTAAGTTAATTGAGCTTGAAAGGCCAAAATCGGCCGAAAATGACATTCACTTACCCAAAATGGGTTTCAATACATGTGAAGTGAGTTTAGTTGATTGTAATACATATATATATACTATACTAATAAGAACTATACATGACACTACATGCGGCTAAAAGCGAGAAATTAAGTTAATTGAGCTTGAAAAGCCAAAATCGGCCCGAAATGACATTCACTTACCCAAAATGGGTTTCAATACATGTGAAGCGAGTTTAGTAGATTGTAATACATATATATATACTAATAAGAACTATACATGACACTACATGCGGCTAAAAGCGAGAAATTAAGTTAATTGAGCTTGAAAAGCCGAAATCGGCCCGAAATGACATTCACTTACCCAAAATGGGTTTCAATACATGTGAAGTGAGTTTAGTTGATTGTAATACATATATATATACTAATAAGAACTGTACATGACACTACATGCGGCTAAAAGCGAGAAATTAAGTTAATTGAGCTTGAAAAGCCAAAATCGGCCCGAAATGACATTCACTTACCCAAAATGGGTTTCAATACATGTGAAGCGAGTTTAGTAGATTGTAATACATATATATATACTAATAAGAACTATACATGACACTACATGCGGCTAAAAGCGAGAAATTAAGTTAATTGAGCTTGAAAAGCCGAAATCGGCCCGAAATGACATTCACTTACCCAAAATGGGTTTCAATACATGTGAAGTGAGTTTAGTTGATTGTAATACATATATATATATACTAATAAGAACTATACATGACACTACATGCGGCTAAAAGCGAGAAATTAAGTTAATTGAGCTTGAAAAGCCAAAATCGGCCCGAAATGACATTCACTTACCCAAAATGGGTTTCAATACATGTGAAGCGAGTTTAGTAGATTGTAATACATATATATATATACTAATAAGAACTATACATGACACTACATGCGGATAAAAGCGAGAAATTAAGTTAATTGAGCTTGAAAAGCCGAAAATCGGCCCGAAATGACATTCACTTACCCAAAATGGGTTTCAATACATGTGAAGTGAGTTTAGTTGATTGTAATACATATATATATATACTAATAAGAACTATACATGACACTACATGCGGCTAAAAGCGAGAAATTAAGTTAATTGAGCTTGAAAAGCCAAAATCGGCCCGAAATGACATTCACTTACCCAAAATGGTTTTCAATACATGTGAAGTGAGTTTAGTTGATTGTAATACATATATATATATACTAATAAGAACTATACATGACACTACATGCGGCTAAAAGCGAGAAATTAAGTTAATTGAGCTTGAAAAGCCAAAATCGGCCCGAAATGACATTCACTTACCCAAAATGGGTTTCAATACATGTGAAGCGAGTTTAGTAGATTGTAATACATATATATATATATAAATAAGAACTATACATGACACTACATGCGGCTAAAAGCGAGAAATTAAGTTAATTGAGCTTGAAAGGCTAAAATCGGCCCGAAATGACATTCACTTACCCAAAATGGGTTTCAATACATGTGAAGTGAGTTTAGTTGATTGTAATACATATATATATACTAATAAGAACTATACATGACACTACATGCGGGTAAAAGCGAGAAATTAAGTTAATTGAGCTTGAGAAGTCAAAATCGGCCCGAAATGACATTCACTTACCCAAAATGGGTTTCAATACATGTGAAGTGAGTTTAGTAGATTGTAATACATATATATATATTAATAAGAACTATACATGACACTACATGCGGCTAAAAGCGAGAAATTAAGTTAATTGAGCTTGAAAAGCCGAAAATCGGCCCGAAATGACATTCACTTACCCAAAATGGGTTTCAATACATGTGAAGTGAGTTTAGTTGATTGTAATACATATATATATATATACAAATAAGAACTATACATGACACTACATGCGACCAAAAGCGAGAAATTAAGTTAATTGAGCTTGAAAAGCCAAAATCGGCCCGAAATGACATTCACTTACCCAAAATGGGTTTCAATACATGTGAAGCGAGTTTAGTAGATTGTAATACATATATATATACTAATAAGAACTATACATGACACTACATGCGGCTAAAAGCGAGAAATTAAGTTAATTGAGCTTGAAAAGCCAAAATCGGCCCGAAATGACATTCACTTACCCAAAATGGGTTTCAATACATGTGAAGCGAGTTTAGTAGATTGTAATACATATATGTATAACTAATAAGAACTATACATGACACTACATGCGGCTAAAAGCGAGAAATTAAGTTAATTGAGCTTGAAAAGCCGAAATCGGCCCGAAATGACATTCACTTACCCAAAATGGGTTTCAATACATGTGAAGTGAGTTTAGTTGATTGTAATACATATATATATACATATATAATAAGAACTATACATGACACTACATGCGGCTAAAAGCGAGAAATTAAGTTAATTGAGCTTGAAAAGCCAAAATCGGCCCGAAATGACATTCACTTACCCAAAATGGGTTTCAATACATGTGAAGCGAGTTTAGTAGATTGTAATACATATATATATACTAATAAGAACTATACATGACACTACATGCGGCTAAAAGCGAGAAATTAAGTTAATTGAGCTTGAAAAGCCGAAATCGCCCGAAATGACATTCACTTACCCAAAATGGGTTTCAATACATGTGAAGTGAGTTTAGTTGATTGTAATACATATATATATATATATAAATAAGAACTATACATGACACTACATGCGGCTAAAAGCGAGAAATTAAGTTAATTGAGCTTGAAAAGCCAAAATCGGCCCGAAATGACATTCACTTACCCAAAATGGGTTTCAATACATGTGAAGCGAGTTTAGTAGATTGTAATACATATATATATACTAATAAGAACTATACATGACACTACATGCGGCTAAAAGCGAGAAATTAAGTTAATTGAGCTTGAAAAGCCGAAATCGGCCCGAAATGACATTCACTTACCCAAAATGGGTTTCAATACATGTGAAGTGAGTTTAGTTGATTGTAATACATATATATATATACTAATAAGAACTATACATGACACTACATGCGGCTAAAAGCGAGAAATTAAGTTAATTGAGCTTGAAAAGCCAAAATCGGCCCGAAATGACATTCACTTACCCAAAATGGGTTTCAATACATGTGAAGCGAGTTTAGTAGATTGTAATACATATATATATACATAATAAGAACTATACATGACACTACATGCGGCTAAAAGCGAGAAATTAAGTTAATTGAGCTTGAAAAGCCAAAATCGGCCCGAAATGACATTCACTTACCCAAAATGGGTTTCAATACATGTGAAGTGAGTTTAGTTGATTGTAATACATATATATATATATAATAAGAACTATACATGACACTACATGCGGCTAAAAGCGAGAAATTAAGTTAATTGAGCTTGAAAAGCCAAAATCGGCCCGAAATGACATTCACTTACCCAAAATGGGTTTCAATACATGTGAAGTGAGTTTAGTTGATTGTAATACATATATATATATACTAATAAGAACTATACATGACACTACATGCGGCTAAAAGCGAGAAATTAAGTTAATTGAGCTTGAAAAGCCAAAATCGGCCCGAAATGACATTCACTTACCCAAAATGGGTTTCAATACATGTGAAGCGAGTTTAGTAGATTGTAATACATATATATATACTAATAAGAACTATACATGACACTACATGCGGCTAAAAGCGAGAAATTAAGTTAATTGAGCTTGAAAAGCCGAAATCGGCCCGAAATGACATTCACTTACCCAAAATGGGTTTCAATACATGTGAAGTGAGTTTAGTTGATTGTAATACATATATATATATATACTAATAAGAACTATACATGACACTACATGCGGCTAAAAGCGAGAAATTAAGTTAATTGAGCTTGAAAAGCCAAAATCGGCCCGAAATGACATTCACTTACCCAAAATGGGTTTCAATACATGTGAAGCGAGTTTAGTAGATTGTAATACATATATATATACTAATAAGAACTATACATGACACTACATGCGGCTAAAAGCGAGAAATTAAGTTAATTGAGCTTGAAAAGCCAAAATCGGCCCGAAATGACATTCACTTACCCAAAATGGGTTTCAATACATGTGAAGTGAGTTTAGTTGATTGTAATACATATATATATAACTAATAAGAACTATACATGACACTACATGCGGCTAAAAGCGAGAAATTAAGTTAATTGAGCTTGAAAAGCCAAAATCGGCCCGAAATGACATTCACTTACCCAAAATGGGTTTCAATACATGTGAAGTGAGTTTAGTTGATTGTAATACATATATATATACTAATAAGAACTATACATGACACTACATGCGGCTAAAAGCGAGAAATTAAGTTAATTGAGCTTGAAAAGCCAAAATCGGCCCGAAATGACATTCACTTACCCAAAATGGGTTTCAATACATGTGAAGCGAGTTTAGTAGATTGTAATACATATATATATATCTAATAAGAACTATACATGACACTACATGCGGCTAAAAGCGAGAAATTAAGTTAATTGAGCTTGAAAAGCCAAAATCGGCCCGAAATGACATTCACTTACCCAAAATGGGTTTCAATACATGTGAAGTGAGTTTAGTTGATTGTAATACATATATATATATATTAATAAGAACTATACATGACACTACATGCGGCTAAAAGCGAGAAATTAAGTTAATTGAGCTTGAAAAGCCAAAATCGGCCCGAAATGACATTCACTTACCCAAAATGGGTTTCAATACATGTGAAGCGAGTTTAGTAGATTGTAATACATATATATATACTAATAAGAACTATACATGACACTACATGCGGCTAAAAGCGAGAAATTAAGTTAATTGAGCTTGAAAAGCCAAAATCGGCCCGAAATGACATTCACTTACCCAAAATGGGTTTCAATACATGTGAAGTGAGTTTAGTTGATTGTAATACATATATATATACTAATAAGAACTATACATGACACTACATGCGGCTAAAAGCGAGAAATTAAGTTAATTGAGCTTGAAAAGCCAAAATCGGCCCGAAATGACATTCACTTACCCAAAATGGGTTTCAATACATGTGAAGCGAGTTTAGTAGATTGTAATACATATATATATACTAATAAGAACTATACATGACACTACATGCGGCTAAAAGCGAGAAATTAAGTTAATTGAGCTTGAAAAGCCAAAATCGGCCCGAAATGACATTCACTTACCCAAAATGGGTTTCAATACATGTGAAGCGAGTTTAGTAGATTGTAATACATATATATATACTAATAAGAACTATACATGACACTACATGCGGCTAAAAGCGAGAAATTAAGTTAATTGAGCTTGAAAAGCCGAAATCGGCCCGAAATGACATTCACTTACCCAAAATGGGTTTCAATACATGTGAAGTGAGTTTAGTTGATTGTAATACATATATATATATATAACTAATAAGAACTATACATGACACTACATGCGGCTAAAAGCGAGAAATTAAGTTAATTGAGCTTGAAAAGCCAAAATCGGCCCGAAATGACATTCACTTACCCAAAATGGGTTTCAATACATGTGAAGCGAGTTTAGTAGATTGTAATACATATATATATACTAATAAGAACTATACATGACACTACATGCGGCTAAAAGCGAGAAATTAAGTTAATTGAGCTTGAAAAGCCGAAATCGGCCCGAAATGACATTCACTTACCCAAAATGGGTTTCAATACATGTGAAGTGAGTTTAGTTGATTGTAATACATATATATATATATACTAATAAGAACTATACATGACACTACATGCGGCTAAAAGCGAGAAATTAAGTTAATTGAGCTTGAAAAGCCAAAATCGGCCCGAAATGACATTCACTTACCCAAAATGGGTTTCAATACATGTGAAGCGAGTTTAGTAGATTGTAATACATATATATATATACTAATAAGAACTATACATGACACTACATGCGGCTAAAAGCGAGAAATTAAGTTAATTGAGCTTGAAAAGCCAAAATCGGCCCGAAATGACATTCACTTACCCAAAATGGGTTTCAATACATGTGAAGTGAGTTTAGTTGATTGTAATACATATATATATATATATAATAAGAACTATACATGACACTACATGCGGCTAAAAGCGAGAAATTAAGTTAATTGAGCTTGAAAAGCCAAAATCGGCCCGAAATGACATTCACTTACCCAAAATGGGTTTCAATACATGTGAAGTGAGTTTAGTTGATTGTAATACATATATATATACTAATAAGAACTATACATGACACTACATGCGGCTAAAAGCGAGAAATTAAGTTAATTGAGCTTGAAAAGCCAAAATCGGCCCGAAATGACATTCACTTACCCAAAATGGGTTTCAATACATGTGAAGCGAGTTTAGTAGATTGTAATACATATATATATACTAATAAGAACTATACATGACACTACATGCGGCTAAAAGCGAGAAATTAAGTTAATTGAGCTTGAAAAGCCGAAATCGGCCCGAAATGACATTCACTTACCCAAAATGGGTTTCAATACATGTGAAGTGAGTTTAGTTGATTGTAATACATATATATATACTAATAAGAACTATACATGACACTACATGCGGCTAAAAGCGAGAAATTAAGTTAATTGAGCTTGAAAAGCCAAAATCGGCCCGAAATGACATTCACTTACCCAAAATGGGTTTCAATACATGTGAAGCGAGTTTAGTAGATTGTAATACATATATATATACTAATAAGAACTATACATGACACTACATGCGGCTAAAAGCGAGAAATTAAGTTAATTGAGCTTGAAAAGCCGAAATCGGCCCGAAATGACATTCACTTACCCAAAATGGGTTTCAATACATGTGAAGCGAGTTTAGTTGATTGTAATACATATATATATACTAAATAAGAACTATACATGACACTACATGCGGCTAAAAGCGAGAAATTAAGTTAATTGAGCTTGAAAAGCCAAAATCGGCCCGAAATGACATTCACTTACCCAAAATGGGTTTCAATACATGTGAAGTGAGTTTAGTTGATTGTAATACATATATATATATACTAATAAGAACTATACATGACACTACATGCGGCTAAAAGCGAGAAATTAAGTTAATTGAGCTTGAAAAGCCAAAATCGGCCCGAAATGACATTCACTTACCCAAAATGGGTTTCAATACATGTGAAGCGAGTTTAGTAGATTGTAATACATATATATATATACTAATAAGAACTATACATGACACTACATGCGGCTAAAAGCGAGAAATTAAGTTAATTGAGCTTGAAAAGCCGAAATCGGGCCGAAATGACATTCACTTACCCAAACTGGGTTTCAATACATGTGAAGTGAGTTTAGTTGATTGTAATACATATATATATATACTAATAAGAACTATACATGACACTACATGCGGCTAAAAGCGAAGAAATTAAGTTAATTGAGCTTGAAAAGCCAAAATCGGCCCGAAATGACATTCACTTACCCAAAATGGGTTTCAATACATGTGAAGCGAGTTTAGTAGATTGTAATACATATATATATACTAATAAGAACTATACATGACACTACATGCGGCTAAAAGCGAGAAATTAAGTTAATTGAGCTTGAAAAGCCGAAATCGCCCGAAATGACATTCACTTACCCAAAATGGGTTTCAATACATGTGAAGTGAGTTTAGTTGATTGTAATACATATATATATATATATAATAAAATAAGAACTATACATGACACTACATGCGGCTAAAAGCGAGAAATTAAGTTAATTGAGCTTGAAAAGCCAAAATCGGCCCGAAATGACATTCACTTACCCAAAATGGGTTTCAATACATGTGAAGCGAGTTTAGTAGATTGTAATACATATATATATACTAATAAGAACTATACATGACACTACATGCGGCTAAAAGCGAGAAATTAAGTTAATTGAGCTTGAAAAGCCGAAATCGGCCCGAAATGACATTCACTTACCCAAAATGGGTTTCAATACATGTGAAGTGAGTTTAGTTGATTGTAATACATATATATATATACTAATAAGAACTATACATGACACTACATGCGGCTAAAAGCGAGAAATTAAGTTAATTGAGCTTGAAAAGCCAAAATCGGCCCGAAATGACATTCACTTACCCAAAATGGGTTTCAATACATGTGAAGCGAGTTTAGTAGATTGTAATACATATATATATACTAATAAGAACTATACATGACACTACATGCGGCTAAAAGCGAGAAATTAAGTTAATTGAGCTTGAAAAGCCAAAATCGGCCCGAAATGACATTCACTTACCCAAAATGGGTTTCAATACATGTGAAGTGAGTTTAGTAGATTGTAATACATATATATATACTAATAAGAACTATACATGACACTACATGCGGCTAAAAGCGAGAAATTAAGTTAATTGAGCTTGAAAAGCCAAAATCGGCCCGAAATGACATTCACTTACCCAAAATGGGTTTCAATACATGTGAAGTGAGTTTAGTTGATTGTAATACATATATATATACTAATAAGAACTATACATGACACTACATGCGGCTAAAAGCGAGAAATTAAGTTAATTGAGCTTGAAAAGCCGAAAATCGGCCCGAAATGACATTCACTTACCCAAAATGGGTTTCAATACATGTGAAGTGAGTTTAGTTGATTGTAATACATATATATATATATACTAATAAGAACTATACATGACACTACATGCGGCTAAAAGCGAGAAATTAAGTTAATTGAGCTTGAAAAGCCAAAATCGGCCCGAAATGACATTCACTTACCCAAAATGGGTTTCAATACATGTGAAGCGAGTTTAGTAGATTGTAATACATATATATATACTAATAAGAACTATACATGACACTACATGCGGCTAAAAGCGAGAAATTAAGTTAATTGAGCTTGAAAAGCCGAAATCGGCCCGAAATGACATTCACTTACCCAAAATGGGTTTCAATACATGTGAAGTGAGTTTAGTTGATTGTAATACATATATATATATAACTAATAAGAACTATACATGACACTACATGCGGCTAAAAGCGAGAAATTAAGTTAATTGAGCTTGAAAAGCCAAAATCGGCCCGAAATGACATTCACTTACCCAAAATGGGTTTCAATACATGTGAAGCGAGTTTAGTAGATTGTAATACATATATATATACTAATAAGAACTATACATGACACTACATGCGGCTAAAAGCGAGAAATTAAGTTAATTGAGCTTGAAAAGCCGAAATCTGCCCGAAATGACATTCACTTACCCAAACTGGGTTTCAATACATGTGAAGTGAGTTTAGTTGATTGTAATACATATATATATATATATTAATAAGAACTATACATGACACTACATGCGGCTAAAAGCGAGAAATTAAGTTAATTGAGCTTGAAAAGCCAAAATCGGCCCGAAATGACATTCACTTACCCAAAATGGGTTTCAATACATGTGAAGCGAGTTTAGTAGATTGTAATACATATATATATACTAATAAGAACTATACATGACACTACATGCGGCTAAAAGCGAGAAATTAAGTTAATTGAGCTTGAAAAGCCGAAATCGGCCCGAAATGACATTCACTTACCCAAAATGGGTTTCAATACATGTGAAGTGAGTTTAGTTGATTGTAATACATATATATATATACTAATAAATAAGAACTATACATGACACTACATGCGGCTAAAAGCGAGAAATTAAGTTAATTGAGCTTGAAAAGCCAAAATCGGCCCGAAATGACATTCACTTACCCAAAATGGGTTTCAATACATGTGAAGCGAGTTTAGTAGATTGTAATACATATATATATACTAATAAGAACTATACATGACACTACATGCGGCTAAAAGCGAGAAATTAAGTTAATTGAGCTTGAAAAGCCGAAATCGGCCCGAAATGACATTCACTTACCCAAAATGGGTTTCAATACATGTGAAGTGAGTTTAGTTGATTGTAATACATATATATATACTAATAAGAACTATACATGACACTACATGCGGCTAAAAGCGAGAAATTAAGTTAATTGAGCTTGAAAAGCCAAAATCGGCCCGAAATGACATTCACTTACCCAAAATGGGTTTCAATACATGTGAAGCGAGTTTAGTAGATTGTAATACATATATATATACTAATAAGAACTATACATGACACTACATGCGGCTAAAAGCGAGAAATTAAGTTAATTGAGCTTGAAAAGCCAAAATCGGCCCGAAATGACATTCACTTACCCAAAATGGGTTTCAATACATGTGAAGCGAGTTTAGTAGATTGTAATACATATATATATACTAATAAGAACTATACATGACACTACATGCGGCTAAAAGCGAGAAATTAAGTTAATTGAGCTTGAAAAGCCAAAATCGGCCCGAAATGACATTCACTTACCCAAAATGGGTTTCAATACATGTGAAGTGAGTTTAGTTGATTGTAATACATATATATATACTAATAAGAACTATACATGACACTACATGCGGCTAAAAGCGAGAAATTAAGTTAATTGAGCTTGAAAAGCCAAAATCGGCCCGAAATGACATTCACTTACCCAAAATGGGTTTCAATACATGTGAAGCGAGTTTAGTAGATTGTAATACATATATATATATACTAATAAGAACTATACATGACACTACATGCGGCTAAAAGCGAGAAATTAAGTTAATTGAGCTTGAAAAGCCGAAAATCGCCCGAAATGACATTCACTTACCCAAAATGGGTTTCAATACATGTGAAGTGAGTTTAGTTGATTGTAATACATATATATATACTAATAAGAACTATACATGACACTACATGCGGCTAAAAGCGAGAAATTAAGTTAATTGAGCTTGAAAAGCCAAAATCGGCCCGAAATGACATTCACTTACCCAAAATGGGTTTCAATACATGTGAAGCGAGTTTAGTAGATTGTAATACATATATATATACTAATAAGAACTATACATGACACTACATGCGGCTAAAAGCGAGAAATTAAGTTAATTGAGCTTGAAAAGCCGAAAATCGGCCCGAAATGACATTCACTTACCCAAAATGGGTTTCAATACATGTGAAGCGAGTTTAGTAGATTGTAATACATATATATATACTAATAAGAACTATACATGACACTACATGCGGCTAAAAGCGAGAAATTAAGTTAATTGAGCTTGAAAAGCCGAAATCGGCCCGAAATGACATTCACTTACCCAAACTGGGTTTCAATACATGTGAAGTGAGTTTAGTTGATTGTAATACATATATATATACTAATAAGAACTATACATGACACTACATGCGGCTAAAAGCGAGAAATTAAGTTAATTGAGCTTGAAAAGCCAAAATCGGCCCGAAATGACATTCACTTACCCAAAATGGGTTTCAATACATGTGAAGCGAGTTTAGTAGATTGTAATACATATATATATACTAATAAGAACTATACATGACACTACATGCGGCTAAAAGCGAGAAATTAAGTTAATTGAGCTTGAAAAGCCGAAATCGGCCCGAAATGACATTCACTTACCCAAAATGGGTTTCAATACATGTGAAGTGAGTTTAGTTGATTGTAATACATATATATATATATATATAATAAGAACTATACATGACACTACATGCGGCTAAAAGCGAGAAATTAAGTTAATTGAGCTTGAAAAGCCAAAATCGGCCCGAAATGACATTCACTTACCCAAAATGGGTTTCAATACATGTGAAGCGAGTTTAGTAGATTGTAATACATATATATATATATAAATAAGAACTATACATGACACTACATGCGGCTAAAAGCGAGAAATTAAGTTAATTGAGCTTGAAAAGCCGAAATCGCCCGAAATGACATTCACTTACCCAAAATGGGTTTCAATACATGTGAAGTGAGTTTAGTTGATTGTAATACATATATATATAAATACTAATAAGAACTATACATGACACTACATGCGGCTAAAAGCGAGAAATTAAGTTAATTGAGCTTGAAAAGCCAAAATCGGCCCGAAATGACATTCACTTACCCAAAATGGGTTTCAATACATGTGAAGCGAGTTTAGTAGATTGTAATACATATATATATATACTAATAAGAACTATACATGACACTACATGCGGCTAAAAGCGAGAAATTAAGTTAATTGAGCTTGAAAAGCCGAAATCGGCCCGAAATGACATTCACTTACCCAAAATGGGTTTCAATACATGTGAAGTGAGTTTAGTTGATTGTAATACATATATATATAAACTAATAAGAACTATACATGACACTACATGCGGCTAAAAGCGAGAAATTAAGTTAATTGAGCTTGAAAAGCCAAAATCGGCCCGAAATGACATTCACTTACCCAAAATGGGTTTCAATACATGTGAAGCGAGTTTAGTAGATTGTAATACATATATATATACTAATAAGAACTATACATGACACTACATGCGGCTAAAAGCGAGAAATTAAGTTAATTGAGCTTGAAAAGCCGAAATCGGCCCGAAATGACATTCACTTACCCAAACTGGGTTTCAATACATGTGAAGTGAGTTTAGTTGATTGTAATACATATATATATATACTAATAAGAACTATACATGACACTACATGCGGCTAAAAGCGAGAAATTAAGTTAATTGAGCTTGAAAAGCCAAAATCGGCCCGAAATGACATTCACTTACCGAAAAAGGGTTTCAATACATGTGAAGTGAGTTTAGTTGATTGTAATACATATATATATATACTAATAAGAACTATACATGACACTACATGCGGCTAAAAGCGAGAAATTAAGTTAATTGAGCTTGAAAAGCCAAAATCGGCCCGAAATGACATTCACTTACCCAAAATGGGTTTCAATACATGTGAAGCGAGTTTAGTAGATTGTAATACATATATATATACTAATAAGAACTATACATGACACTACATGCGGCTAAAAGCGAGAAATTAAGTTAATTGAGCTTGAAAAGCCAAAATCGGCCCGAAATGACATTCACTTACCCAAAATGGGTTTCAATACATGTGAAGTGAGTTTAGTTGATTGTAATACATATATATATACTAATAAGAAACTATAGATGACACTACATGCGGCTAAAAGCGAGAAATTAAGTTAATTGAGCTTGAAAAGCCAAAATCGGCCCGAAATGACATTCACTTACCCAAAATGGGTTTCAATACATGTGAAGCGAGTTTAGTAGATTGTAATACATATATATATACTAATAAGAACTATACATGACACTACATGCGGCTAAAAGCGAGAAATTAAGTTAATTGAGCTTGAAAAGCCGAAATCGGCCCGAAATGACATTCACTTACCCAAAATGGGTTTCAATACATGTGAAGTGAGTTTAGTTGATTGTAATACATATATATATACTAATAAGAACTATACATGACACTACATGCGGCTAAAAGCGAGAAATTAAGTTAATTGAGCTTGAAAAGCCAAAATCGGTCTAAAATGACATTCACTTACCCAAAATGGGTTTCAATACATGTGAAGCGAGTTTAGTTGATTGTAATACATATATATATATACTAATAAGAACTATACATGACACTACATGCGGCTAAAAGCGAGAAATTAAGTTAATTGAGCTTGAAAAGCCAAAATCGGCCCGAAATGACATTCACTTACCCAAAATGGGTTTCAATACATGTGAAGCGAGTTTAGTAGATTGTAATACATATATATATACTAATAAGAACTATACATGACACTACATGCGGCTAAAAGCGAGAAATTAAGTTAATTGAGCTTGAAAAGCCAAAATCGGCCCGAAATGACATTCACTTACCCAAAATGGGTTTCAATACATGTGAAGTGAGTTTAGTTGATTGTAATACATATATATATATACTAATAAGAACTATACATGACACTACATGCGGCTAAAAGCGAGAAATTAAGTTAATTGAGCTTGAAAAGCCAAAATCGGCCCGAAATGACATTCACTTACCCAAAATGGGTTTCAATACATGTGAAGCGAGTTTAGTAGATTGTAAAATACATATATATATACTAATAAGAACTATACATGACACTACATGCGGCTAAAAGCGAGAAATTAAGTTAATTGAAGAGCTTGAAAAGCCAAAATCGGCCCGAAATGACATTCACTTACCCAAAATGGGTTTCAATACATGTGAAGTGAGTTTAGTTGATTGTAATACATATATATATACTAATAAGAACTATACATGACACTACATGCGGCTAAAAGCGAGAAATTAAGTTAATTGAGCTTGAAAAGCCAAAATCGGCCCGAAATGACATTCACTTACCCAAAATGGGTTTCAATACATGTGAAGCGAGTTTAGTTGATTGTAATACATATATATATATATACTAATAAGAACTATACATGACACTACATGCGGCTAAAAGCGAGAAATTAAGTTAATTGAGCTTGAAAAGCCAAAATCGGCCCGAAATGACATTCACTTACCCAAAATGGGTTTCAATACATGTGAAGTGAGTTTAGTTGATTGTAATACATATATATATATACTAATAAGAACTATACATGACACTACATGCGGCTAAAAGCGAGAAATTAAGTTAATTGAGCTTGAAAAGCCGAAATCGGCCCGAAATGACATTCACTTACCCAAAATGGGTTTCAATACATGTGAAGCGAGTTTAGTTGATTGTAATACATATATATATATATATATATATATATATATATATATATATATATATATATATATATATATATATATATATATATATATATATATATATATATATATATATATATATATATATATATATATATATATATATATATATATATTACTAAGAACTATACATGACACTACATGCGGCTAAAAGCGAGAAATTAAGTAAAATGACCTTGAAAACCCGAAAGCCGGAATTGGAACCTAAGAAGTCGAGCCTATTGTTTACTTTTGCCACCTTCATTTGAAGTTTCAACCATTATTCCTTCCCCGTGATCTGCACGCATGTAGCTTGTTGCTAACTCCACAACAGTGACATCGGAGTTGGGAATAGTGAAAAGCGGGGTGTCTTCAAACGCATCATACTCCTCCTCGTCCTCAACATCACCAACTCCAAGTATACTTCTTTTTCCCGGGACAACAATTGACCACTTGTTATCGAAGGGCGCTATGTAGAATACTTGCTTAACTGGTGATGCAAGCACGAATGGCTCTTCACTATCACGCAACCGACCCAAGTCAGCAAGAGTAAATCCACAAGGGTCGTCTTTTCTTATGTAACTTCGGCTATAATCAACCCACTTGCATCGAAATAAGCTGACCGTGAAACCTGAGTAGTCAAGCTCCCATATATCTTGAACTCGCCCATAGTATAACATTCTAGCATCAATAGAAGACTTGTCTTTGGCACTTGCATAAATAGCTAACCCAATAATCAACAACAACGTTTAAAGTTCAAACCTAACTAGCTAGTAAGTACTACAACAACAACAACAACAACAACAACAACAACAACAACAACAACAACAACCACTAAAATAGCAACCACAACAAAGCCCTAGTTTTTTAACCTAAAAATCAAACTAACTACTTTAAATAAAATCAAATTAACTCAAATCAATCAAATTTACACCCATTAACTATTATACAACCTAATTTCACTAACAATTATTCATAAAACTACAATTAATTACTCCCTCCGTCCCAGAATACTCTTTACACTTTCCTTTTTCATCTGTCCCAAAATACTCTTTACACTTCTATTTTTGGATATGACCCACTATTATTTTAATCCTTCTACCCTTTAAGCATTGGCCCACACTCTCTCTCCTCCAAATAAAATAATATCACTCCTACAACCCTTCAACTCTAACCATGGCCCACACTCTCTCTCCTTAAAATAAAATAATATTATGTTTACTAACTACTAACTCCTATCACATCTACTTTTCAATAAAATAACAATTGATAACCAAACAACAATTTATCATCTAAAACTACGTGCATTGATAAGTGTCAAGAGTATTCTGGGACAGAGGGAGTATAAACTTGAAGCTTTAAATATTTGATTACAATAAAAGTTATGAAATTTTAGGTACCTAAGAAGAGGTGGAGGAGGAATGTAGGTGTTTAGGAAGGGTGGAGGTGCGGCGGTGGTGGTGCAGAACTAGTGGTGCCACGGAGGAGGACGCACGGTGCAGCGGTGGGGTTTGTTGATGAAACCTAACGAATTGGAGAGGAGGACGCAGCAGCGGTGGGGTTTGTTGGCGGTAGCTGGTGGCCATCGGGGGAAGGTGGAACCCAGTGGTGGTGGTGGACCCCAGTGGTGGCAGTGGCGTTGAACCCAGTTGCTTGAACCCTAGCGTGAAATGTCGAAGGAGGGAGCTTTTTTTTGAAAGGAAGGAAGGAGGGAGTTAGAGTGGAAGGAGAGGGAGCCAACACTTAATTTCACGCGGGCTTTGAAAAAAAAAAGCAAAATTAACCGCTGCGGTTCACAAAACCGCAACGGTTAACGGAGAACTGCAGCGGTTTACTGTTAACTGTTTCGGTTTTCTAAAGACCGCAGTGGTTTTTGTTCCCACTTTTCCCACCCAAAATTTCGAGGATTTATTTCACAGATGAATAAGACAAGTACACAGAATTTATTTCAGCTCCTTAATGAGGCTGACTGTCAGAAGGATGATGGGCATGAGTTAAATATAGAGATGCAACCTCAGATGGCAGGAGGGGGAGATCCTCCTACTCAACATGGATAAGCTTCTATGTTGGAATTTAAGGGGCATTAACAATGCCAAGAAACAGAAGGATGTATATCAATATATTCACAGAACTTCTGTAGGCATTGTTAGCCTCTTAGAAACCAAGGTTAAACCTCATAACCTTGGTCAATTATATCAACAGGTGTTTAATGGATGGTGCTTTACTACAAATTCAAGTTACCATCAAGGAGGAAGAATTGTATTGGCCTGGAAGCCTGGCAGTTATCATGTCAACATTATTCAGGGATCAAGTCAGATGATGCACTGTTATTTACAGCCTCTCAGTGGTAAATTGGGGTTCTATTGCACTTTCATCTATGGCTTTAATGAAAGAGCAAAGAGAGAAAAATTATGGCCAGATCTGAAGCAATTAAAAATTGATGCACCTTGGTTAATGTGTGGTGATTTTAACTGTGTTATGCACACAGATGAAAGAATTGGTTCTCAGGTGAGGGAGCATGAAATTAGGGATATGAAAACCTGTATGATTGAATGTGGAATGCAGGACATAAAAAGTTCTGGTAACTTCTTTACTTGGAATAATAAACAGCAAACAAAAAGTGGCTAGATGCTTTCCCTACTGCAGAAGTTTCATTCCACTGTGAGGGTGAATTTGATCACTCCCCAGCAGTGTTAGCTGTGTATTTGGATTTACAGGATGGTCATAGACCATTCAAGTATTTCACAATGTGGAGATTATCCCCCAAATTTGAAGAAACAGTCAAAGATGCTTGGAACAATTTTGTTTCTGGCACTAAAATGTTTCGATTTGTTAAGAAATTGAAAATGGTGAAGGCTGCTCTGAAAAACCTTAATAAACAAGGTTTTCATGACATTCAAGCTGCTGAACTGAAAGCATATTATGATATGATTGCTGCACAGAAACTTATGCATGAAAATCCAAGCAACATTGAGCATGCTGAAGCTGAAATAAATGCAGTGAAAGAGTATCATCTGAAGCACCAAGCATACACTGAATTTCTGTCACAAAAAGCAAAAAGTGCTTGGATCAAAGATGGAGATGAGAACACTTCTCTCTTCCATCAGAGCATCAAAGCAAGAAGAATTCAAAATCAGGTACATTGTATTTATGATGATGCAGGTTTATGGCAAGATACTCCTGAATGGGTGTCTCAAGCTTTTCTGGGCTATTATGGAAAACTGTTGAGCAAAGATGTTGCAATAAGGAAAGCTGTTAATGTACAACTGATACAAGAAGGTCCTGTGATTACTGAAGAGCATAGGTAAATTCTTAATGCTCCATTTTCTGCAGCTGAGATCAAGAAAGCATTATTTTCAATTCCAGGGTGTAAAGCACCAGGAGCTGATGGATTTTGTTCATACTTCTATAGAGATGCTTGGTCTATAGTGGGAGAGGATCTAATTGATGCAATTCAAGATGCCCTTCAAGAAGGTAGAATTCTGAGAGAACTAAATCACATTATACTCACCATGGTTCCTAAGACAAAATGTCCACATAATGTCACTGAATTCAGACCCATAGCTTGTTGTAATACCATTTACAAATGTATTACAAAAGTCTTATGTGGTAGACTCAGACAAGTGTTACCTGATCTTATCATGGAAAATCAAAGTGGATTTGTCCATGGTAGATACATTGTGCACAATATCATGGTGTTGCAAGACTTGGTGAAACACTATGGAAGAAAACAGGTTAAGCCAAGCTGTTTGCTCAAGATTGATCTACAAAAAGCTTATGACACAGGCAGCTGGGACTTTCTTAGTGAGATGCTTAGTGCATTGGGGTTTCCAGACTCATTTAGAGATCTGATTATGGCATGTGTGACTACACCAGTATTCTCTATTATGCTTAATGATACAATGAGAGGTTTTTTCAACTCGTCTAGAGGATTAAGGCAAGGTGACCCCATGTCACCTTTGCTGTTTGTACTCTATATGGAGTACCTATCAAGAATCTTGACAAAACTCACTGAGATTGAGCAGTTCCAATATCACCCTAGATGCAAAGAAATGAAATTAACCCATCTGTGTTTTGCAGATGATTTAATTTTATGCAGTAAAGGAGATTTTGTATCTATGTATCTGTTATTAAGGGCTTTCAAGCTATTCTCAGATACATCAGGGCTGAAAGCAAACATCAACAAGTCAGCTATATATGCTTGTGGTATGGACTCTGCAGATGTACAAAGAATTATTGAAGTTTCTGGATTTGCACATCAATCCTTGCCATTCAAGTACCTTGGGGTACCTATTTGTGCCAAGAAGATATCTGCTAGCCAATGTGAAGTCTTAATTGAGAAAATAACCATGAGAATAAGAGTGTGGAGCTCAAGACATTTGTCTTACACAGCAAGAGTACAGCTCATTAACTCTGTGCTCCTCGCCCGCACACATGCATCGGTCCCAAGTCTTCCCCGCTACCTAGAAAAATCCTACAGAAATAAATAAGATCTCGAGGGCATTTCTCTGGAATGGATGCTATTTCACACAAAAGCCTGGTGCAATTGCTTGGGAGAAATTATGCTATCCTAAGTCTAAAGGAGGTTTGGGCTTTAGGAATGTTGAACTTTGGAATGTAGCATTCATTGGCAAGTATGTATGGGCAGTGGCCACCAAGCAAGATAGTGTATGACTTAGGTGGATTAACTCAGTATATTTGAAAAATGAAGACTGGTGGTCTTATCTACCTAATTCAGGGGCCAGCTAGTACTGGAGAAAGATATGTGCAATCAAGGAACAACTCAAGTTAGTTTACTCTCAAACTGAGTTTTACAGCATGACTGGATATTCTATTAAGGATATATATGTTAAGCTACTTGAAGAAAAACCTGGTGTATCATGGGATGCTGTAGTATGGAACAGATTATGCCTCCCAAAGCATAGATTTATCAACTGGCTTGCAGTGCAAAACAAGCTTCAAACTACTGAGAAACTTGCTTAACTTGGAATATGTCCAAGTGATTTGTGTCTGATTTGCAGGGGCCATGCTGAAAATCATCAACATCTATTCTTCGAATGTGAATATAGTGCTAAATGTCTGAAGAGGGTTAAAGAATGGTTTCAACTTAATTGTGCTGCAACAACACTGCTACAGCTGATCAGAGGAGTCCAACATAGTAGAAGAACCAAGTTCCAAAAGCAGGTTATACTAGCTGGGATAAATGCACTAGTATATGTGATATGGCAAGGAAGAAATTCAGTCTATTGGAATCAATGTATCTCTAGTGTAGATGTTAGTGTTAAACAAATCAAGAGTAGTGTCAGAGCAAGGGTATTAACAGTTTTACCTAAGAAAACAACTAGAAAAGATTACAACTGGCTTATAAGCTTGTAAGTAGCTAGCACAGCTATGGCTAGTGATGGAACTCTTGCCTTAGTTAAGGGAGTCCAACCTAGTTGGTTTGCCTTTCTAAGGTGAGTGATAGGTTGTAAAATGTTGTTTGTTTAATCTACTTACTTAATTAGCAAAAAAAAAAAATTTCAAGGATTTACCGCTACGGTTCTCTTAAGGACCACAACGGTTGTGTTGTGACATATAGCATTTTTTCCACTAGTGTCTATATATTGCAGATGATTTAATCTTATTTTGTAAAGGAGAATCCAAGTCAGCCTACCTCCTGATGCAAGGTTTGAAGCTATTTACTGACTCTTCAAGATTGCAGGCCAATAAGAGCAAATATTCACTATATTGCTCTGCTATGGATGATGCTAAAATTAATAGAGTTGTTCACTTCTCAGGTTTTGTTAGAGATGAGTTGCCTTTTAGATACTTGGTGGTACCCATAAGCACTAGGAAGTTAAAAGCCTCTGATTGTGAGATTTTGGTAGAGAAAATGCTTCTTTAAATCAGGCAGTGGAGCACCAGGAATATGTCATTTGCTGGCAGAGCCCAGTTGATTAATGTAGTACTGATTAGCATACATAGCTACGGGGCACATATTTTCTTCTTGCCTAGGGCTGTATTGAAGAGAGTGAATGAAGTGTGCAGGAACTTTTTATGGTGTGGAAATGCAATTGGAGGAAAGGTGGGTCATGTGAAGTGGGAGAATGTGTGTACTCATAAAAAATATGGAGACCTTGGTTTTAGAAACATTCAAGTGTGGAATAGATCAGCTGTTGGGAAGTTGGTTTGGCACATTGGATGTAGGAAAGATGAATTATGGGTTAAATGGGTGCATTCCATTTATATCAAAGGGGGTAACTGGTGGGATTATAAGGCACCAGCTAGTGCAAGCTAGATTATGAAGATTTTATGTCAGGCAAAGAGTGAAGTGCAACAGCTTGGCATAAACACATGGAGTACTGACCTACAATACTCAATCAGCAAAACTTATGAGCAGCTAATAGGAGATATTACTAAGGTTCCCTGGGCTCCAGGGATATGGAATAGGATGTCCTTACCCAAGCATCATTTCATTGCTTGGTTATAAATCCAAAATAGGCTCAGAATAAAGGATAGACTGCATCAATTTGGTGTTTGTGATCATAATCTTTGTTGCCTATGTGGAAGTGCAGTTGAAACTCACAACCATTTGTTTTTTGAATGTGAGTTTAGTCGACAATTATTGTACATGATGGTGAGATGGATTGGCTTATCACCAAGGAACAGATCCTTGCAGCAATGGATTCAATGGAATATAAGGTCCTATTCTGGTACTAGGATGAGGAAGCATATTGTATATACAGTGCTGGTGGCAGTGGTCTACCATGTTTGGAAGTCTCGCAATGATGCTTATTGGAACCTCAAAGTACATAGAGTTGAACATATAGGCAAAGAAATTAAATGTATAGTGAACTATAGAAGTAATTTTTGTAAATCCACAAAGTGGAATCAAAGAGATAGAGCATGGATTGCTAATTTGTAAATAGTGGTCTTGCTAGACCAAGATTGTTCTTTCCCTTTTTTGGGATCTAGGGTGTATTTTTGAGTGAAGTATAATACAATTTTTTTACTTACCAAAAAAAAAATACCCTAAATTTTGAAGAATGCTTACAGTGGATTCTTTTATCTTTTGTGTTTCGTCATTAGGCAAGAAAATATTTCCTTGCTTATCTTTTTTCGATCTTGCGAGAAGCCATGGCAAAGTTCGTTCCGGCGAGGAGGAAACTACTGTTGATGTAAAGGAGTCAACAGATGATGATGTAGAGGATGAAGGGATATACCCTTTGCTTTGCCAAATGGGAATTATCTCCGCATATGACTTCTGACCCAAAAAATGAGGATGCTTGTTGGAAGTCTGACACTTTTTTCCTCTTTCACTTTTAGCCTAATATGAAAACAAGTAACTAGTCAATATTCACAAAAATAAAATTGACAATATAATTACATATGATTGTAACGTACATATTACATACCTTAAACTCCTTAGAGCTACACTTTATCACAAATTGCTTCCATATCTCTTTAGTGATTAAAGGATAGATCTCGTACGGTTGCCTTTAATTATTAGCCCCTTTCCTCGTCTTTGTGATCCATCGACTCACCAATTTCGTCTTGAAATCTCTCCACCGCCTATCACAAGTAGTTAAGACCTCTCGTTTCTTCCTCTCATCCTCTTGTATTCCAAAATCTCTCTTCAATATACAAAATGTACCAATAATACACGATTAGTATAATAAACATGAACCCAATTAAATTAAAAGAATAGATTTTAAAATACATAGGTTACTTAACATCTTCCCATAAAGTCTTTTTTATGCCTTCTGGAACATCATCCCAACTCTCGTACAAGATAGACACTTTGCTTCTACTGATGTCGCCGCAATGTGTCTTGTACTCACCAGCATGATCCCCAATCGGATGTATCAAATCATCCCACTGAAGTACTCTTTGGACCCCGGGTTTAGAACGTATCCCTTTTGAAGGACCTATTGGCCTGCTCACTTTTTTCTTCCTAGTAGCTCCATCAGTAATCTCGGGCTCATAATGTGGCTGATGGTCATCGTCGGATGCATTATGTCATCCTCCATCACTACACCTGGAAGCAAATACAAATACCAACCAAAGACATGTTAGATTCATAAATGAAGTACTATAAAATTATTTTAAGAAAGCATAAAGTATATAATTGAAGATTACAAACAATAGTAGTTGTAATAATATTACATAAGTTACCTATTCATCATTTTTTCTTTGATGACGTAAAATCCCTCATTATGGTCTCGACGAATGTAATTTGTGTCAAGATCTTCCCCTAATGTACTTGGAATGACTATTGACGAAGCAAGGACTTCATTGAAGTGTGTATCGTATTCTTCTTCATCGTGTACATCATTAATTCCAAGTATTATCCTTTTTCCTTCAATGACAACAGACCATTTTGAATCGGTAGGGTCAACCATATAGAAGACTTGTTTTGCTTGTGATGCCAATATGAAAGTATCTTCATGATGCCCTAACCGGCTGAAATTGACTAACGTAAAAAAGTCGTGTTCATCCTTCTTTACACCACGACGAATATCAACCCAAGTAAACATAGTCAAATCCTAATATCTCTTCAATGAACACGTAATAAGATTTCATTGTCTCAACAATCGTTCTATCACTTTCCACTTTTATACTCTAATCACAAAGCCCCCAACGTAACGCCACTGTGTTATTGCACCGTGGATTTGTCATCTTGCCGCTTAGTATAAAATGAATAACCATTGATGTCATACCCTTCGTACGAAAGAACTTGCATCTTTGGCCCATATGCCAACCATCTCAACATATCTGATACGTCATTGGGAGTGTCAGATAATTGGGTCATAACTCGTTCTTTAAACCAATCGACGATCGACCGATTATGTTCAATCATCAACTCACGTTCATTCTTCGAAGGATACTGAACACTAAGAACAATCATGTGCTCATCTAAGTAAGGATGCACTTGTGTCAGATTTTCTAACACAAACAATTCTGTTTTTCTTTTCGACTCGGCATCAACGCACAATCTTTTTCTCCCATGGTACCATAACCATCAAGTCTTCCTTCATGTCTAGATTTTGGCAATCCAATTGCTTGTGCACGTGCTAAATACTGACTTACATATTCAGATACTTCCTCCGCAACTGTTCTTTGGACAATACTTGCTTCAGGTCTGGCTGGATTCATCAATTTGCCCTTCAAAGTACCCATATGTCTTTCAAAAGGCCAGATATACCTCATACAAACGGGCCCACAAAGTTTAATTTCTCGGACAAGATGAATTATCAAATAAGGCATGATATCAAAGAACGATGGTGGAGAGTACATTTCAAATTTACACATCGTCTCTATTACATCGGCTTGCAAGTTATCTAGAGTGTTAGGATCAATCACCTTGCTCAGATGGTTCTGAAGAAGAAACACAGCTTCATAATCGTGTATCTTACTTGGGAAGGCAAAATTCCTAGGATTGCAACAGGTAATAAATGCTGCATCAAGATATGACAATCATGAGATTTCAAACCAACGAGTTTCAAGTCCTTCAGTAAGATAAGGTTTTCGAAAATTTGACGAGTATCCATCAGGGACCTTTAACCTATGCAAAAACTCACAAAAACTTATTTAATCCTTCTTAGACAAAGTGTAGCAAGTTGGTGGAAGATAATAGTGTTTTCCCCGCTCCTGAGGTGCTAGTTCTGATCTGCCCTTTTCAGCCATGTCTTTCCTAGCTTTAAGTCCATCCTTTGTCTTCTCGGGCATATTCAACAATGTTCCAACAATGGCATCACAAACATTTTTCTCAATGTGCATAAGATCAAGACAATGTCTGACTTCCAAACATTCCCAATATGGGAGGTCCCAAAACTTAGACCTTTTCTTGTATAAGTTCTTTGAGACACTTTTAGAGGGCTTACCAAACACTGTTTAAATATCCTTTACCCGCTTAGAAACCTCTTTTCCACGTAAGGGTACAGGGGCTTCTCTCATCTCCACTTTCCGATTGAACACCTTTTTCTTGTTACGAAATGGATGATCTATAGGAAGCCATGTACGATAATGCATGTATACGTTCTTCCCACAATGATGTAACCGCTCATCAATCATATCCTCATCACAAATAGGGCATGCCTTTGCTTCTTTAACTATATATCCTAACAAATTCCCATAAGCCGGGAAATTATTAATCGTATAAAATATCATGGCACGTAATGTGAAGTCAGTTTTTCCATACGCATCGAAGATCGAATCACCTTCATCCCACAACAATTTCAGATCTTGAAGGAGTGGGTCAAGATACACATCTATGTCGTTTTCGGGTTGTTTAGGACCCGAAATAAGAAGCGGTAGCAGAATAAATTTACGCTTCATACATAACCATGGGGGCAGATTATAAATGGTTAGTAAAATCGGCCAAGTGCTATGCTGGGTACCTAGTGTGCCAAATGGGTTCATCCCATCTGTACAAAGTCCAAGCCTAAGATTTCGAGGTTCTTACCGAAACCGGAAAACTTTCAGTAGATATTTCTCCATTGCGGAGAATCGACCGAATGTCTTAGCATCCCATCTTTCTTCCTGTCATCCGCCTGCCACCTTAATAATTTAGCATTATTCTCATCCGAAAATAAACGCCTAAATCTCGGAATGATTGGAAGATACCAAAGAACCTTCGCTGGAGTTTCTTTCTCACCCCCTCTTCATTCTCCTTTATCTTGTCACGAGACACTCCACACCTTGGACACTCACGCAAATCCTTGTACTCATTTCGATACAGCACACGATCATTTTGACATGCATGTATATTCTCATATTCCATACCTAAGGGTCACAATAATTTCTTTGCCTCATAGGTAGAGTTGGGAATTTCATTTCCTTCAGGTAGCAATTCTTTTAAAAAAGTGAACAACTCACTTAGACTTTTTTCTGTCCAACTATACTTCGATTTCATATTGAATAATGTGAGGATGCCAGAAAGTTTAGTGAAATTCTTACACCCCGGATACATAGGTTTGCCCGCTGCACTTAAAATACTATCATACATATGAGGATAATCGGTTCCTTCATTCTAAAAATTGTGCAACGTCTCATCTACCCTATCATTCTCATCATCTACCCTATCATTCTCATTATCATCCTCTCCTTTTTCGATTTCAACCTCGACCTCATCATCAATGGGATCAACATGTAAATCATCACAGAAGCTAGTGGGGTTCATATCCTGATCATAGAACTCTACATGCCATGTCCACCTAGTATAATTACTCTTAAACCCACGACGAATCAAATGATCCTTAATTTGATCCACATCACGATGCCCTCTAAAGTTATTGCAATCACAACAAGGAGACATGACTAACTTTGACCCATTCTGCGATTGATGTTATAACGCAACCCTGATAAATTCATCAACCCCTTGTAGAAATGGCGCCGAAATCCGATTACTATACATCCAATTTCAATCCATATTCATACACTAAAGATACCAAACAAGAACATAATCGATCACATTATTCAAAGTGTCTTATCAAATGCAGTCATGAACATTTGGGTCCTTATCACTCCAACCTAACCCATCCTTGAGTTTCTCATCTCTGGTTTAGATTTTCCTGTGCATTTTATTCATCTGATCATGGAGTGTGTTAGTACTCCAAAATTCTCCCTCATGCTTAATGGTGCTATGCATGATTTCTTTAGCTTAAAAAGGGGATTAAGACAAGAGGATCCTATTTCTCCCTTGTTGTTTGTCATATGTATAGAGTATTTATCTAGGATCTTGAAGACTATCGGTGAGCTGGAGCAGTTTAAATATCACCCTGGATGTCATGAAGTCAAGCTAACACATATGTGTTTTGCTGATGACTTGATTTTCTACAGCATAGGTGATTTTGTGAGCATTCATCTTATGCTACCACTAGGGGAAAAAAAAGGAAGGGCTGCGCAAGAAGGGCTGCGGTTTCCAAGGAAACCGCAGCCCTTTTTGTGAAGGGCTGCGCTTATCCTAGAAACCGCAGCCCTTCATACACGAAGGGCTGCGTTTTCTAGGATAAGCACAGCCCTTCCTATCCCGCCCATTTCAACCTGTGAGTTTTGCGCGCAACACACAGTAGTACTCACTCGCCTCCCCCCCACTGCACACCCCTCCCTCCCCTCCCCTCCCCTCCCCCATTGCACGCCCCTCCTCCCCTCCCCCTCCCCACCCCACGGCCCCTCCCCTACAGTTCTCCAAGTACACGATGAAGATAGTAGGTAAACTATCAACATATGTACCTAGAGAACGCTTAGGGAAATGAGCTAGATCTTTCTTAGAATCGAAAACCCAACATTCATTCACATCCTACATGAGATAAGAAACTCAAAGACAGTCCCAAACCAGGGACTATTCAAGACTTACTCCTAATGAGTAAGCCTGGAACGGATAGCTAGACCAATGATGCACATTGCAATTAAATAGCACAAACCAATCCATGCCTTAGATTTCCCTCCCCACCCATTAAGGTATGTCCATATGTCAATTGAGAAACTAACACAACAATCCACAAATTCATAATTCATATATAACAAGACAGTAATTTCATAAAAAATCCATCAATTCATATACTTTCCCAATCACATAACCAAACAATTCCTCAGATTTCCCGACCCCCCATATAGGTTTGTTTATAATTCAACATATTAAGGGGACAAATAAAACAAATCCACAAATCCACAAATCCAAACTAATGGTTAAATTAACATTCGATAAAAAAAATCAGAAAATAACAAAATGTATAATATATACCTCTGCTCTCAAGAAGCAGCGATGACAAGCACAGTGAAGTGAGCTTGGAGCATCGATAATGTAGATGACAGACGGCTGCATTACGATGTAGAAGAGAGGCAAGGTGAGAGAATAAAGCACCACTGGAAAAAAGTATTTTAAAAAAATAAAAGAAAAAGACTGACCTTGCTAACCAACAGGAAAAATGCACCACCACCGTTAGACGCCGCCGCAAACCGCCGCTAAAAACTGAGAGAGATGAGTGCACCACCACCGCAAACCGCCGCTAGAAACCGAGGGGGATAACTCGGCAGTGAGAGTGAGATGGGATTCGCCAGTGAGAGAGGATTGCCGGTGGAAGTGCTTCGGCGGTGAGCAGTGAAAACAGAGAGAGAGAGAGAGAGAATGAGAGTGCGGCGAAAACGGAGAGAAAGTGCTTGCATCGAATATCTTAGGCTTGAGAGTGATTCACCGGCGATAGGGGATTCGTCGGAGAAGCGACGGTCGCCGCCAAGAGTGAGGCTTCGCAATCGCATGAGAGAGAGAGAGAGAGAGCGAGTGGAGGGAGTGAGTAAATGTTTAGGGCTTCCAGTGGGGGAAAAAAGAATGAGTGGGCCTAGATCATCTCTGTCGGATGGGCCTAGATATCTGACGCAAATCCCCTTTTGCATCGCACCATAGGAATGTTCGACGCAAATAGCGTGTTTATTGATGCACATTTGCTTAACTCATGTGCGTCGGATGGCCAAGAGCACGCGACGCAAATCCTAGGATCCAAAACGCCTTAATCATCTGCGTCGAACCTCTCGCCCAACTGACGCAAATCGCAGGATCCACATAGCCATTTGCATTAATCATTTGCGTCGCGTGCTCCTGTCCATTCGACGCAAAATTATCCTGCCATTCATTTGTTGTGATTATTTGCGTCGGACGTTGTCTGAGATCCGATGCAAATCGAGTCTTCCTGAGCATTTGCGTCAGGGCTTCATGCATTCGACGCAAATTATCATTTTTCTATTAGTGAATATATTCACTTGTCCGTAATTTTTATATTTACCAAAGCTTTTCTTTTCTTTCCTATCACTCCAAACCCTTCATTCCCGCACTCTTTAGTTCTTTCTCTCTCCTTTGCTTCCTCCTTTCAATTCTCCTTTTCTCCATTTCAGTCCTACTTCGAAGCTCAAAAATCTCAGCAACAATGGCGATAACTCCTTCATCATCAGTTCTTAGCATCAATGGGCCGGGTCGGGTGAGTTTCTCTCTCCTAAATTTTCTTGTGGTTTTTCTTCGAAAGAGGAAACAAATGATTCAAATTGGAGGTGGGTTTACTTTTGGATAGTAGAGAGAAAGGGAAAAGAGATTAAAGTAATAAAAATCAAAAGGAAGGCTAAAATAGGGAAGATAAGATTGGTTAGTGTGAAGACGCCATACGAATAACTATAAGTGTGATCAGTCACATATCAGAATTCATGTTCTGCAAATTAATGAATAAAAAGCACGGCATTGTATGTTATCTTTCTTAAGTTATTACTTCCTTCGTTCTTTTTTTATTGCATTACCACTTTTTGTAGTTTCACATCAAATGCAGCAATTCCACTTTTGGTAAAAAAACAACTTTAGTTGACAATATTTCCCTTACGTTATCTTACTAAAACCATCATTAATTACACAATTTGCTTCATAAAGTTGCTTTTACTTCATTAATGATTTATTTCTCTCCTACTCTACTTAATTAAAGGGGTACCTTTATGTTAAACCACCCACCTTTTTCACTTATTTCAAAACTATGCCTAACTTTATTGTTGTAATAGAAAAATAAAACACGAAGTATATTTGACTTTTTTTCGCTATTGAAGTATGTTTGAAAAATTAGCTCAACCTCTCATTGTATTCTACTTGATATTAATTGTGTTGTTATGGGCTATGTTTTTCTATTTAAAGTGGAACGACTGGTTTAAAACACAATTCAAATTTTGTTGAACAAAATATTCATCATTAGTTTATACAAAAAAAAAAAGTGAATTAATAGTTTATATAATATGTCAATTTCAAAAGTTAAATTAGGCGCTTACAATTGTTGTAAAGACAAGTTTTATTTTATAGAGGGATGAAGATTGAATATGTTCTTCCACTACTAGTTTGTAGACCTATAGATCAAAAATGAAGTTACAATGGGCCGTAGCCATGATGCCGTAACCATATGGACTTATCTTTCCCAACATCAACCAATATATGGGCTTTGTCAAATGCAGCGCTTCTTCCCATTCTTTGGATATGACATCGATCAGTGGGTTTGAATGTTGGACCCCTTTATCGTCATCTATTTAATTACCCAACTTCCCTTTGAAGACTGGTTATTATAACTTGCGTATACCCGGTATATGAGTAATGAGTATACCGGGTAATTATAGTTGTAGACACATAATTAGAGGTTGTCAAAAACAAACTTGATTCATAGGTCTACATGATACCGATTCCACCTGAACTTGGTTCAACTTAAAAGGGTGAGTCCCCAGACCTGAACGAAACCTGATACGAGATCAACCAGACATGACCGGCACCTGATAAGATCATATCCTGACCTGACCACACCGACCTGTATTCAAACCCATTACTAATTGAACACGACAATCCAAGACCCAAACCTGACCGTAACCCAACTTGAAGTTAACATGAAAACCGATTAGACCCAGTAATTACCTTATTCAGTCCGATTTGTTTATGGCCGACCCGAAAATCAAACTGAAACTGAACTGCTTTCAACTGAAACTAAACTGAAACAAAGTCGAAACTGCTATGAACTAAAATTAAATTGTAATCAAATCGATTAATTAATGTCCGAATCAAATGGTACTTGAATTCAAAAATTTACTATTTTACTTGAATTTTTATTTATTAAACATTGTTATTTATATTATATTGCTTAAGTTCAACATATTATAAGCTTACACTAGTACAGAAACATCGATTTACGTCGGATCCCATACCACCATTTGCGTCGGTTTAGGGTCTGATGCGACAGCTTTTGACGCAAATGGTGCAAAACTAATCTACGTTGGATAGAGGTTCGACGCAAAAGTCGTACCATTTGCGTCGGACCGTAGGTCCCATCCGACGCATGCAAATGGTTAAAAAACTTGTACATTAATGAGCGATTTGCGTTGGGTATGACACCAAATCTGACGCAAAAGGCCCAAATCGCTGAGCTAATTGCATCGGATGATGTGCCATAAACGACGCAATGGTTGCCTTTTTTATTAAAAAAAATTCTACCGGTAAAATTCGAACTCCCGGGGTCGACTTTTTTTTTAGAAATTCTGGGGTTGATGAGAATTCAAGGTAAAACTCATATCTTCCCCACTTTGAACCCCTTTTATTTTATTAAAAAAAAAATTAATTACAAGACCCAAAAACAATGACATATGTACTGCGATTCAGAATTTAAACTAACCAAATCCAAAACAAAAGAGAT
Source organism: Beta corolliflora (assembly GCA_947648045.1). Taxonomy (NCBI): domain Eukaryota; kingdom Viridiplantae; phylum Streptophyta; class Magnoliopsida; order Caryophyllales; family Amaranthaceae; genus Beta; species Beta corolliflora. Next base: position 245,844 of record CANSZD010003777.1, on the reverse strand, counting down.
TACGAAGGGAAAGGTTCAGATCTGCATCTCCTTTAAAAAAAAAATTAATCAGAATTTGTATAAATTCTTGGAAACAACGAACAAATCTCTCAATAACTAATCAAATAAAACAATTCGTAAATAAACTAACCAAATCCAAGTGAAAAACACTCTATAAAACCCTAAAAATCTATCATCAGCAACTAAAATAAACCAAATTGAAGCACCGACCAAAAATCAGCATTATGATGAGCATTACCTCCACCGTAATCTCCACCGTCGACAATCTTCGTCGACGGTTCTTGTTCTTTTTCAATTCAGATCTTCTTTAACTTGCACTGACGTTCTTGCTCTTCTTCAATTTGTGTTCGTTGTCCTTCAAATCGCCATTTGCTCTTCTTCAATTTTCGTTCGCTGTTCTTCATTTTCGAATGATAAGGAGTCGTTTTAGCCGAAATCGCCATTTGCTCTTCTTCAATTGCATTCGCTGCTCTTGAGCCAAGGAGATTCAGTTTCAAATGATAGGAGAGGGAAAGTAGAAGAAGGGGAGGGAGGGACTAAGGGAGATATGGAAAGTAGAAGAGGTGGAGCTGGCGGTTAGAGTGGGAGAAGGAGAGGGAGAGAGATAGAGTGAGAGGTTAGGGTATGAGGGGTTTGAAATAACTCGAAAATTAAAAGGGACATGTGAGGGATGCGCGTCGGATGGGCATACCTTCGACGGACATAGTTAGTTCCTGTTTTATAACTGGGCCCAGGATTTGCGTCGAGTGGGCTAAGTAGATCCGACGAAAATCGTAGGATACAGCGATTTGCATCGCATATCACCAACCTTCGACGCAAATCGCACCCATTTGCTTTAATGTTTTTGCGTCGAATACACCGTATATCCAATGCACATGACTCATAATTTGCGTCAGACCACCTTAGTATCCGACGCAAATGATGCGCCCATAGACTTCTGCGTCGGTTTTTCAGTTGTGCGATGCGATTCAGGAGACACAAATCAACGTTTTTCCACTAGTGTTATGAAATTATGCATCAAGCACAACAATTTCGGCCCCTTGATAATTGGTATCAACACGCAAGCAGAAAGAATAAATTCAAACCAATCCTAACTACATAATACCATATTTCAATTTATGGTAGCATCCAAGCTTGATATAGGAAGAATCTCATTAATACAATTCACGATGAAGCTGAAAGCTGGGTTGATACCGCTGACGAGGTGTCTAGGACCTTCATTAGCTTTTACCAAGGACTATTGGGGACTTGTATGGCTTATAGGATATATGTCTCCTCTGAGATTGTTGGATATGGGAGGACAATGAACCATGATTTGTGTGCTATCCTTCAGTGCACCTTCACTAAGGCTGATGTGAAGAGAGTTATGTGGCCTATTCTTGTTAATAAAGCACCTAGCATTGATTGGTATAATAGTGGGTTTATTAAAAGCAGCTTGCATGGGATGTGGCTGGTGATGAAGTTACAGAAGCAATTTTAGACTTCTTTTCTTCTGGGAAAATGAAAGAGCTAAATGTATCTAGTCTTACCCTTGTTCCTAAGGTGAGAGTCCCTAGCACAGTAAGTGACTTTAGGCTTATAGCTTGATGTTCCTTCATTTATAAGTGCATGACCAAATTACTTTGTGAAAAATGAACAAAGTCCTACCTCATATCATTAGCAAACTCAGGGGAACTTTTGTTGCTGGTAAAAATATTTTACACAACGTGCGATCATTCGAGATCTTGTTAAGATCTACAGACCTAATCAACAACAGGCCTGCTGTTTAATCAAACTTGATATCAGGAAAGCCTATGACACTGTAGAGTGGTGGTTCATTGAAGAAATGTTACACCAACTGCAATTCTCTAACCAGTTCATCAAAATATTGATGGTGTGTGTCACTAATCCCAACTTTGCTCTAATGCTAAACGTCTGTCCTAGTGATCTTGTTATGCCAAAGAGAGGTCTCAGACAAGGAGACCCTCTCTCCCCCTGCTATTCACCTGTGTATGGAATATGCATCCAGAATTTTGACTAAAATTGGTAGTATGCCTACTTTTAAGTATCACTCCAGATGTCGAAGTCTCAAGCTAACCCACCTTTGTTTTGCTGATGACCTGTTGCTTTTCTCCAAAGGGGATGTTACTTCAATTACTATGCTAATTAGTGGCCTTGAGATTTTTTCTAACACTACAGGACTGCACATTAGTGAAGCAAAGTCTGAGATCTACCTGACTGGGATGGATTAAGTGCTTAGGGATATGATTGCTACTTTATCTGGATTCAGGCTGGGTTCACTCCCCTTTAGATACCTAGGAGTTCCTATTACTGCCAAACAAATGAAGAAGGTTGAATGTGATATGTTGGTGGAGAAGATGTGCTAGAGAATTAAAACCTGGAGCAGTAGACACTTATTCTACGTACAGTGGAAGATTGCAACTGGTCAATGCAGTTATCATGTCCATTTGTGTTTATTGGTGTCAAATTTTAATGCTTCCCAGGTCCATTTTGCAAAAGATCAATGCAGTGTGTAGATACTACCTATGGCATGGGAATTAGGATAGCACTCACGCTAGTTATGTTGCTTGGGATGAGGGTTGTTACTCCAAATCTGCAAGAGGGCGAAGGGTCATAAATATAGTCTTATGGAATCAGGCTGTTGTTGGTCGATAAGTGTAGGCTATCTCTCACAAGAAGGACTATTTGGGGTTAAGTCAGTCCATGTAATTTATCTCAAGGACCAGGTTTGGGTGAATTACCGGTGCTCCAAAGGTGCTAGTTGGGTGTGGAAATGTATCCGTAAAACTAAAGACAAGATCATGCCTTTTGTTCAAAGCTCTAATGCAACTTATTACAGCATTAAGCATAACTATGATGTTATATGCCCTGTAATGCAACCCTGGATATGGGGGAAAGGTGTTTGGAACAGGTAATTTGTTCCTAAATACAGATTCATCCTATGGCTTATTATGAAGCAGAGCTTACCTAATTGAAGTAGATTGGCTCAGTGAGGTGTTGCAAATAACAAGTTATGTTGTTTTACGTAGTGCGGTGGAGGAGACTCACTATAGACACATAATTGTCCCCCATTGAGTACCCAATGATGAACCATATTGTCGTCCTAATTGGTCAGTTCCAAAGGAAGAGCAATCGAACAAGCTAAGCCCAAAAGCATTTCTACGTTATACCCTTGTGTTTCTTCCATTTCTACGTTGTACCCCGACCTTTTAAAAATTCCACACGGTACCCTCAAGGTTACCTTATGATACCCCTACCGCTGATTATATGTCATTAATTTCGTTTAAATTTTTTAATTTATTGGACCTAATTTAACTTATACATAGTTTAATGCTAGGAGGGAATATTCACAAATTAGATTAGTTCCATTGGATTATAAAAAGTAGACGAAATTAATGACGTATAATCAGCGGTAGGGCCATTGTGCATTAAAAAAGGTAATTTTGAGGGTACTGTGTGGAATTTTTTAAAAGGTCGGGTACAATGTAGATATTGAAAAAATACAAGGGTATAACGTAGAAAAACCCTTAATTTTTAAAGGATATTTCGAAAATTAATTTTTTATTCCTAAAGAGAGCTGATTTCGGATTTCACAGGATATATTTTATAAAAGAATAAAAAAGAATATTAAAACAATAAAAAACGGGCCAGAAAGCAAGTGCACGTGACACACATGTTGTGCGCCTGGCGCACTGGCTGTGCGTCAAGCGCAATGCTTTGCGCCAGGCACATAGTTATATTTTATCTTTTAACTTCGTTTTCGGTTTCCTTTGCATATAAATACCTCGTTTCTTCGAATGACTCTTCACAATGCTCTCCTACACCTTAATACCTCGATATCCCTAATATCAAACACTTAAATTCATATTCAAACATTCAAACTCACATTCAAACACATTCATACCTTCGAATTTCTTATTTCATTCTTCAAGATTGCTCATCCTGAAGATCGTTACATAAGACCCAAGTGACAAAGGTATAATTCCTGAGGGTCAATTCCAATTTAATTCCTTTTTTACTAACAATTTACTTGACACAATGTAGATCTTGAAGGAATTAACGCTCTCTTGTGCATTCTTCCCTAAATCTTCTCTTTTTATTTATTTTCTTTAATATTCCTATGCATGGTTGTATGTTTTAATGCTATCATCACCTTACATGATTATTATTGCTAATCAAAAACCTAAAGAACTGATCTAGTATTAAATTCAGATAATTTGGACAACCTGTTAGGTTCCCTGTAATTTGATTGTGGTTCCCTGTAATTTGATTGCATAATAACATGTCACCAAAAATTAGTCTTTTGATCCGACATAGATTAATTATTAGATTGCATTAAAATATCATGTGGTTGTTTATTTGCATAAAACTTGACATGAATCGATATTATGTAGAGGCCATCAATGGGCGAATTTGAATCCTGATCTTATTTGACTACCTTGTTGACCATTAATGGAGTCTTGACCGGGAAATCTACATTGGATAAGACCCTAAGTTCAGTTGTCCCTACGGTTTCCCAATGTCCAATTAGGTTTATGAGTCTTCCTTTAAAGACTTGTTGGCAACTTCTTTCTATTTCGAAACATTTTTCAATAAAACCTTTACAATGAGGTAGTCAAATACGCGCTCATCCCGCACAGGCAATAAAAACACGGCTACAAATTGGCGACTTCACTAGGGAGGATTTAAAAAAAAAAAATTAAAAATGAATGGGTGAAACTTAAAAAATACGATTCATTATCTCTTTATGCTTTAGAATAACATACTATTTTGCATATGCATGGCTACTGTTTAAGCCATCATAAGGACAATCTTCCTTGCCTCATTAGCGCATGTTCTATGCATGATGCCACTCCCGAAAGGTTTGTGCTTTGTCCTTTAGAAAGCTTCTTGAGTGATAGTGTTGGATTTTAGTCATAAGCAAACCCGCCCAACCATGGCATTGCTCTCTTGTTCCTGACTTGAAAAATGGAGTGTGTATTACACGTGACCACCTTTTAAGCAAAGGTACGAAGCGTGGGATCAATCTCGTAGTCGTAGACCCTTTTCAGCCTTAACCAAAGCCTGACCATAGTATTAAACATATATCTTGACTTTAGGTTGGAACTGCATACTATTCTTGCCTATATGACAGCATTGATTGCCTGTTTTCTGTGTTAAACATGCGTTCCCCTCGATTTTCCCCTTGAATTACGCTAAAATCATCGAAAAACGACCAATACATCGTCGAAAATAAAAAACCGCATCACTAGACCGGTGCCAAGCGCGAGTATCTTGCGTCTCACACAAGAAGCTTGCGCCGCACGCATCGTACGCTTGGCAAGCAAGCTTGTTGCGTGTGGCGGAAGATGCTTGTGGGTCACACAACTTTTTATCTGTGCAATAACTACGCGTGGTTATGGTTTCGTTGGTTTATTTGCCGAATTTCGATCTATATGCGCATTGTCGTTCATTGTCACTTTTAGGACATCTTTTCCAAACAAAACTCACCTAATTTAAACATAAAAATCAATATTTTCATACATATCATCTAAGATCGAGTCTATCCTAAAAAGTTCATCTAGAAAAGTAATCATGGTAGAGTTAAGAGTCGTCATGCAGCATGTCTACCTCCTCCCATTTTATCCCTTCTATCCAACCAATCTTCCCTATCAATCCAACCTTATCATATTCCATGTCTTTCAAAACCATATCTATTTCAAAATTTATCATCCTACACCCACTAGTGGAAAAAGTTCAAACGCTTTGGTCAAAATAGGCCTTATAGATCCGGTTTTTGGTCCGAAGCGGTTGGGCTCGGAGCGGATTGACAAAGTCAACGCTGCTCAGTCGAAACCGGATCGGTTCACCAGTTAACTGATCCGGCTTTCGACTAAAACCGGATCAGCTTAGTTAGAATAAACAAATAAAAAAAGCAGCCATCACATTCAAGGACAAAGTCCAAGAACATTAAAAATGAGTCCAGTGACTTTTCAGCCCACATTGAGATAAGCAAACAAATTCAATGCTATAACCCATGAATATCCTCTACTACAACAAATAATATACAATATTTACCACATTTTTTAGATATGTTATATGCGAAAAGTAAGGAAATAAACGAAGAACTGTAGACACATAATCGTGTCTCCCCATTTAATACCCTATGATGACTAATACCCTGCTCCAATTGATCCGAAACGCGGAAAGAATAAAGAGCGAGTCTAAAATAAAGTGTATTAAGTCCAAAACCATCTTCTAACCCTTTTTAAAAGCCCATTTCCGAAAACCTTTTTAAAAATAGTATTATGAAAGCCCAAATTTATAAAACCCATTTTCTAACCCAATTTAATTAATAGAAGTAATTAATTTTATTAATTAGTTTTATTTATAAAAATATCTTTTATAAAAATAATCTTTTCTCCCAAGTGATTTTAAATATGTCTTAATAACTATTTTCTAAAACCTTTTTAAAAAAAATCTTTTAGAACCCTATTATCTTTTAAAAACCTATTGCAACTCAACTACCTAAACTACCCTAAACCTATATATAATCGTCACTCCAAAATTCACTCGGCACAAACAATCCCTCGACAACTCTCACATAACACTCAAACCTTCATCCTCCCTCTACATCTCACGGCATCCTCATACTGCTCACAACCGTCTAACAAAAATCCCTCGGCACTCCCTCATCATACATTTATCTCACCGGCTCACCGCCTCAAAAATCATACGCCTAACACTACCTGATTCATTCTCTTCATCACTTTCCCTCCACCTGCCACATAATCCATCAACACCTTATTACTCCCTAATCACATATGTATCATCATCACCATTCATCCCCTTAAAGATCCTACATCTCCATCATGTAACGCCACATCACCCTAAAATTCTCTTGCTTCTGATATTCATACACATCAACACATAAAACAAAGTGCATCCATACTAATTTCATATCATTATTATCTGATCATCCCCTATCCTACGTAGCACATAACAAATATCACCAACCAATATTTTTGGTTTGACGCAACATATTTCACAAAACAACACAACTTTTTCCCAGTGTAATATTGGATTTTCCCTCTTATTGCATGTACTCATAATTTTCAATTAATAAATGAGTATTTATTTTCTAACCTTGCACTAATGAGCATCAACGAAAATCACGATTGTCGCCTTAAAAGAAATGAATTTGTAATTCTCATGACTATTCTAATAAAGGCAATGAACAACTGGCATATATAAAAGAGGCATTCCTCCCCTTCCCCACAAATATTCCTCCATTTCAATCTAAATGCATAACACCCCTCTCCCTTTAACCTACCACATGGGAAGTACATTTGACAACTATTCAATGTAAAGGGCAATTAAAAAAAAGAGCAACGAACAAGAAAATCAAAAAAAAAAAGCAAAAGCAAAAATGATACAAAAAGTGCAAAATATATATATATAAAAAAGAGAAGTGTTGCAAATAAGCCCATCAATAGCTTTGTCAAAGGTATTTCCTTCAAAACATTCAACCTTCGATTCCAAACCATTACAAGTCAAATCAAATCTCTGTAATAAACCTTCTTAACAACCATGCACATTGCATTCCAATAAGCCATAAAAGACAAACCAATGCCCGCTAGGTCGAAAATCCATAAGGGCGACTTAGGCAAAAGTCAGGGCACCTTCTTATTCATCAGCCTGAACTACGAATGATCTGATTCTGCTATAGATACGTAGGAAACCTCACCCTGAGGTCCGACCGCTTTAAACCAAACCAAACCTACATCATTATCCACCCTTGCCAAAGACCTCTTCCAAATCAATGCTTAATTCATTGCAAATGGCTCAAAAGCAAACTGCAAGGCCACCGATTAAACTGTTAAGAGCTACGACTGGCCTGATTCCATCATGGATACGTAGGCAACCTCTTTTGAGGCCCCGTCATTTAAATTCAAAACATATTTTTTTAAAGGCTCGCTAGGCCCATGAGAAAAGCGCGATCGCCCAAAAATCATGAATTTTCAAAGCTCATCCCTAGCCTTAGAACTAGACTGGGATTTGAACCTACATCATTATTGCGTGAGTCAATTCATTATGTCTCCACCCTTTTCTTATTCTTATTCCTTTCCGTTTTCTGTACTACATTATCGCTTCTAAGCCAACCTTAGCATAACCTTTCAACATTCAGCGATATGACCGCGCCGCATCTTTTGAGTTTTTCTTTCTTTGGCCTTTCTTGTCTCTTTCACCTTAGGAACCCTATATGTAATCTTTGGTCGAAACTTCCACTGAGCGTGACGAGATATCTTCAAAATTAAGCAATCAAGGTGGATACTTCATCAACTCCATCTTATTGGGGGCTTCATCACTGGTCCACACAGAAAATCATAGGCTCCAAGTCTAGGCCTATTGTAATAAGGACTTCATTACGAGTCCATACATGAAATCTTGGGTTTTGAAACCCACACTGATACAAGATTGTACCTACTTTATGGGCTCACTTAGGCCCTTGATATACCAACCTATAAGCATATTCAACTCAAGCGCAACAAATGCTCGTTCTATAACGTACTCCAAATCGAATATATAATCCATTGACTGCATAGAAGATCATTAGGTTCCATTGATCAGGATTTCATTACGAGTCCATACAAAATATTGGGGGCACCAGACCCATACGAGATTACAACTGTTTTATGGGCTCACTTAGGCCCGTAACAACTATAACGTATTTCGAATCGATCATGACCTACATGGATCATCCTTGGGGGCTTCCCATTTCTCCACTTTAAAAAAAAACAGCTTTCTAAACGAAAAATTGAGCTTAGAGGAACAACAAAGCATCATATCATATCATCTGCATTAGTTTCATATCTCTGCATTTGCATCTCGCATTATACAAACACTATGTCAATCATTGCATGCATGCATCCTTCATCCTTAGCCATAGGATCCTAGCATCAATCATCGTGCCACACATACACACACATATTATACACATTCTCGATCTAGTGTCACACGGTTGCACACTTACACAATATCCTCATAGTTTAGGTCATCAGTATATCCTATCCCTTCTCGCTTTTTAGCGAATGATCTTTTCGCAAGTTATATTTCTTGTTTTTTAAGCGAATGAACTTTTCGCAACTTATATTTGTCGCTTTTTAGCGAATGAGCTTTTCGGAAGTTATATTTCTCGCTTTTTAGCGAATGAACTTTTCGCAAGTTATATTTCTCGCTTTTTAGCGAATGAACTTTTCGTAAGTTATATCTCTCCCTTTTTAGCGAATGAACTTTTCGTAAGTTATATCTCTCGCTTTTTAGCGAATGAACTTTTCTTAAGTTATATTTCTCGCTTTTAGCGAATGAACTTTTCTTAAGTTATATCTCTCGCTTTTTAGCGAATGAACTTTTAAGTAAGTTATATCTCTCGCTTTTTAGCAAATGAAATTTTCGTAAGTTATATTTCTCGTTGTTGAGCGAATGAACTTTTCGCAAGTTATTCCTTCTCGCTTTGAGCGAATGAACTTTTCGCAAGTTATTCCTATTCCGATTGCTTTTAACCCAAATCAATCTACTTCGAATAATCCTTTTCATGCGAATAAACTTTTTGTAAGTTGTTCATTTCTTCCTCGCTTTTAAGCGAATGAACTTTTCGTAAGTTATGCTTTTCTTCCTCGCTTTTAAGCGAATGGACTTTTTCGTAAGTTACACATTTCTTTCTCGCTTTTAAGCGAATGAACTTTCGGAAGTTACTCCTTTCTATTTGCATGCTTGTGTTCATTGCATTCAACGGGTATCAAGACAACAACAGCGACAGACAATCGGGCGGGTCATGGATCATCATCAATAAGAAAGGCGGAAGACAACCGTCATGTCTGCGGACCATCATCAATACCCTGGAGCGGGACCATAATAGCTCTACACATCATCAATACCCTGGAGTGAAACTATAATAGCTCTACCCCGGCCCATCAATACTCTTGAGCGGGACCATAATAGCTCTACCCCGACATGAGCCGGACTAGAATAGCTCATGATACCATCTCCACATATCATTTCATTTTTGCAAATTTACGATTATTTTGCAAATATGTTTCACAAGTCTGTTCCTGAAGCTTTTGCTTATTTTGCGAATACCGGCGCAAAGGGCGATTTTGGATTGCGAGCATCTAAAATCATTCTCCGTCCCGAGCACGTATACTTTGACTTTCGGTTTTACAAACCTCAGTCAAAGTGGGGGCTTCTGTAGACACATAATCGTGTCTCCCCATTTAGTACCCTATGATGACTAATACCCTGCTCCAATTGGTCCGAATCGCGGAAAGAATAAAAAGCGAGTCTAAAATAAAATGTATTAAGTCCAAAACCATTTTCTAACCCTTTTTAAAAGCCCATTTCCGAATACCTTTTTTAAAAATAGTTTTATGAAAGCCCAAATTTATAAAAACCATTTTCTAACCCAATTTAATTAATAGAAGTAATTAATTTTATTAATTAGTTTTATTTATAAAAATATATTTTATAAAAATAATCTTTTCTCCCAAGTGATTTTAAATATCTCTTAATAACTATTTTCTAAAACCTTTTTAAAAAAAATCTTTTAGAACCCTATTATCTATTAAAAACCTATTGCAACTCAACTACCTAAACTACGCTAAACCTATATATAATCCTCACTCCAAAATTCACTCGGCACAAACAATCCCTCGACAACTCTCACATAACACTCACACCTTCATCCTCCCTCTACATCTCACGGCATCCTCATACTGCTCACAACCGCCTAACAAAAATCCCTCGGCACTCCCTCATCATACATTGATCTCACCGCCTCAAAAAAACATACGCCTAACTTTACCTGATTTATTCTCTTCATCACTTTCCCTCCACCTGCCACATAATCCATCAACACCTTATTACTCCCTAATCACATATGTATCATCATCACCATTCATCCCCTTAAAGATCCTACATCTCCATCATGTAACGCCACATCACCCTAAAATTCTCTTGCTTCTGATATTCATACACATCAACACATAAAACAAAGTGCATCCATACTAATTTCATATCATTAGCATCTGATCATCCTCTATCCTGCGTAGCACATAACAAATATCACCAACCAATATTTTTGGTTTAACGCAACATATTTCACAAAACAACACAACTTTTTAAAGGCTTTTCGATCCAAGATCCGTACAAATCAATGACCGCGGACGGTGATATAATTTCTGAGGGTCAACTAAATTAACAACCTTTATTTTGTTTCTTGGTTTATTTTTTTATTATTTTATTGAAGTTACTAACATTCTATTCATGACGTAGATTGTTAACGTATTCCCGCGATGGTAAGTATTGTATATTATACTAACTCCCTGTAATATTTCTTTTTTATATTTTTATGTCTTTTCATGAATAATATTTTTTATATATTGTTATGATTGTCCTGCATACTTTTTATCACCCACATGTTATTATTGTTAAACATGACCTAAAGAATTGTTCTAACTAATTCAGATAATTTGGACAACCTGCTAGGAACCTTGTAATATGATTTCATAATAACTTGTCACTAAAAATATAGTCTTTTTATGTGTTTCCTGAACCAACTTAGACTAAATATTTTTAAGGTGTTTAAAACGTTATATGATTATTCTTTTGCATTAAATCTGTAATGAATCGATAGTTAGTAAAGGCCAGCGATGGGCAACATGGTTCCTGACTGTGATGTACCCTAACCCCCGAACTCGATCTATGGTTCATTTTGACCATCTATGGAGTCAGGACGGGGAAATCTATATTGGATAAGTCCCTAAGATGTCCCTACAGTTCAATGTCCAATTAGGTTTATAAGTTTTCCTCTAAAAATTTGTTGGCGAATTCAAAAACATATTTTTAATAAAACCTTAACAATGGGGTAGTCAAATAAACGCGCTCACACCGCGTGTAGGCATAACGGAATAAAATCCACGCCTACAATTTGGCGACTCCACTGGGGAGGATTTTAAAAAATTAATTTTTTAAAATGAGTGGGTGAAACTTGAAAAATACGATTCATTCTTCTTTTATGCCTTTGAATAATATAATGTTTTGCATATGCATGGCAATTGTTCAGCCACCATAAGGACAATCTACCTTGCCTCATTAGCACATGTTCTATGTGTGAGGTCACCCCCAGGGGGTTTGCGCTTTGTCCTTCCAAAAAGCTCCATGAGCCATAGTGTTGGATCTTAGTTATAAGCAAACCTACCCAACCATGGCATTGTTCTCTTAATCCTGACTTGAGAACTGAGTGCGTCTTACACGTGGCCACTTCTTTAAGCAGGGGCACGAAGCGTGGGAACAATCTCTTAGTCATGGACCCTTTTCAGCCTTAACCTAAACCTGACCATAGTTTAAACGTAGAACTTGACTGTAGGTTGGAACTTTGCATATTATTATCATACTTGTGCATCTCTACATGTGTGTAATTTTAATTGCTTTGTATTATGCGACATCTCGAGTCAAAATGGTCGAACGAGTTAATGCGACGCGAAACGAAGAATTAGCAAAATCCGAATCGTTGGTCATCTGCGCGCCGCGCGCCTGTTCTGTGTTTGACGCAGATATATCGAGTCCTAAGCGTCCTGCGCCTCACATCTCTGCGTGCAGCGCTGCTTATTGCGTGCCGCGGAGTCACCTAGCGTCCTGCGCGCTCCGTTCTGCGCATCCTTTCTTACCCTTTGCTTCCCCTAACTCACGCCTTCCCCTTTGCTAGGATGATTAGGATTTCTCTTTTCGTTTCTTTCTTCCCCTTAATCTTTTCTCATCTAAAAAAAATCTCAATCTCTAATCTCCTATCTATTTCGAAAATTTCTATCCATATCCTTTACCAAACTATATCTCCAATCTTTTATTTAAAAAAAATGATGTCTCATCTTTTTTTTTGAAAATTCATCCCCATCTTTTTTTTCAAAAATCAATCTCCGATCTTTTTCAAAATTCATCCCATCTTCAATCTCCTATCTACTTCAAAAATTCTATCTCCACCTTTTTTTTCAAAAAAAAATCTCCATCTTTTTTTTTCAATCACATATCTTTTTTTAAAAAATCATCCTATATCCTATCTTTTCATGTATATTATCCATCCTTTATGTGCACATCATTTAGGATTCCTTTTTGTGTCCATCTTTTTGTAAAAGTCTCGTCCACCTAGGAATTCTAACTGCACTAGAAGTCCGTCTGACCCAAATGTCTAGATTCATCCAGTTCACTCCATTTAGAGTTTTTCACCTCATCTAACTATATCCACGTTAGGAGTCTTAACCCTGTCTAGGTTCACCCATCTAACAAGTCTAGGATCGTTATAGTTTTTGTCATCTTAGAAGTCTATAATCCATAGAAAGTCCATGCATAATACGAGTCTAAAATCGTTCGAATTTACGTCCATCTTAGGAGTCTAAGACCATTAGAGTTCTCGTCCATCTTATAAGTCACGAATCCATTAGAGTTCCGCCCATATTAGGAGTCTAAAACCATCTGAATTCCATTTATTTTAGGAGTATAGGTCCACTAGAGTCTCGTGCATATTAGGAGTCTAGCATCCTTGAAAGTTCACCAAGTCTAAAGTTCTAAAGCCATTAGAAGTCTATCAAATCTAGGATTCTGAAGCCATTAGAATTTCATATCAATTAGGACTACATTCATACTAGAATCCTTTTGCATTGCATATTCCATCATTCATACACTTCATGCATAACTAGATTTATTAGGCATTTAGGAGTCTCATTGCACCCATACTCTCCATTTCATGTCATACATTCCGCATTTAGTAGTCCTGAACTACAAGCGATCTGATTCCCTCTTTCGGGATATGTAGGCAGCCTTTACAGGTTCGAACGCATAGATTGAGTCATGCATACATGCATTAGGTCTAGGTGCATAAAAAAAATCATCATACATTTAGGATATTCAGATTCGTTCCTAGAAGCTGAACTTTTTAAAACATACACACATTCTCCCATTCCATTCCTTTCTCTCCATCATCACTCCTCTCTTGGATGATCCATTGTAGGAAATACGCAATATGTCAAGAACACATCAAGAACAAGTTGATGAGTTGAAGGGTACACTGGTAGATCTTGTAGCACGTGTCGTCAGACTAGAGGCACACTACCCTGTTATTCAAGAGAATCGTCATGCAAATACCATAGAGGAAATGTACATATGACTGCTTCCTGCTACAAGTTAAAAGAGCTTATCCAAGATATGATAGACGATGGGAGGCTTACAGTGTCTACTGCTGCAAAGATGACGAAGATAATGACCTCAATGCCATAGAAATAAGCCCAATCGTACATTAAAGCATTTGGACTCACTTAGGTCCAATCAGCACAAAAAAAAAATACACATCTTCTCTTTTCGTTTAGAAAGAGAACTCATGAAGATCAAAGCATCTCGTCACGTGACGTAGGAGTCCAGACTTAGGATTTCATTTTCTGTTTCATCTCTCGCATTTTTTCCCAGTGTAATATTGGATTTTCCCTCTTATTGCATTGTACTCATAATTTTCAATTAATAAATGAGTATTTATTTTCTAACCTTGCACTAATGAGCATCAACGAAAATCACGATTGTCGCCTTAAAAGAAATGAATTTCTAATTCTCATGACAATTCTAATAAAGGCAATGAACAACTGACATATATAAAAGAGGCATTCCTCCCCTTCCCCAAAAATATTCCTCCATTTCAATCTAAATGCATAACACCCCTCTCCCTTTAACCTACCTCATGGGAAGTACATTTGACAACTATTCAATGTAAAGGGCAATTAAAAAAAAAGAGCAACAAACAAGAATGATACACAAAGTGCAAAATATATATAAAAAAAAGAGAAGTGTTGCAAATAAGCCCATCAATAGCTTTGTCAAAGGTATTTCCTTCAAAACCTTCAACCTTCGATTCCAAACCATTACAAGTCAAATCAAATCTCTGTAATAAACCTTCTTAACAACCATGCACATTGCATTCCAATAAGCCATAAAAGACAAACCAAAGCCCACTAGGTCGAAAAACCATAAGGGCGATTTAGGCGAAAGTCAGGGCACCTTCTTATTCATCAGCCTGAACTACGAATGGTCTGATTCTGCTATAGATACGTAGGAAACCTCACCCTGAGGTCCGACCGCTTTAAATCAAACCAAACCTACATCATTATCCACCCTTGCCAAAGACCTCTTCCAAATCAATGCTTAATTCATCGCAAATGGCTCCAAAGCAAACTGCTAGGCCACCGATTAAACTGTTAAGAGCTACGACTGGCCTGATTCCATCATGGATACGTAGGCAACCTCTTTTGAAGCGCGATCGCCCAAAAATCATGAATTTTCAATGCTCATCCCTGCCCTTAGAACTCGACTGGGATTTGAACCTACATCATTAATACGTGAGTCAATTCATTATATCTCCACCATTTTCTTATTCTTATTCCTTTCCGTTTTCTGAACTACATTATCGTTTCTAAGCCAACCTTAGCATAACCTTTCAACATTCAGCGCAATGACCGCGCCTCATCTTTTGAGTTTTTCTTTCTTTGGCCTTTCTTGTCTCTTTCACCTGAGGAACCCTATATGGAATATTTGGTCGAAACTTCCACTGAGCGTGACGAGATATCTTCAAAATCAAGCAATCAAGGTGGATGCTTCATCAACTCCATCTTATTGGGGGCTTCATCACTGGTCCACACAGAAAATCATAGGCTCCAAGTCTAGGCCTATTGTAATAAGGACTTCATTACGAGTCCATACATGAAATCTTGGGTTTTGAAACCCACACTGATACAAGATTGCACCTACTTTATGGGCTCACTTAGGCCCTTGATATACCAACCTCGAAGCATATTCAACTCAAGCGCTACAAATGCTCGTTCTGTAACGTACTCCAAATCGAATATATAATTCATTGACTGCATAGAAGATCATTAGGTTCCATTGATCAGAATTTCATTACGAGTCCATACAAAATATTGGGGGCACCAGACCCATACGAGATTATAACTGTTTTATGGGCTCACTTAGGCCCGTAACAACTATAACGCATTTCGAATCGATCATGACCTACATGGATCATCCTTGGGGGCTTCCCATTTCTCCACTTTAAAAAAAAAAACAGCTTTCTAAATGAAAAATTGAGCTTAGAGGAACAACAAAGCGTCATATCATATCATCTGCATTAGTGTCATATCTCTGCATTTGCATCTCGCAATATACAAACACTATGTCAATCATTGCATGCATCCTTCATCCTTAGCCATAGGATCCTAGCATCAATCATCGAGTCACACATACACACACATATTATACACATTACTCGAGTCTAGTGTCACACGCTTGCACACTTACACTATATCCTCATAGTTTAGGTCATCAGTATGTCCTATCCCTTCTCGCTTTTTAGCGAATGAACTTTTCGCAAGTTATATTTTTTGCTTTTTAAGAGAATGAACTTTTCGCAACTTATATTTCTCGCTTTTTAGGGAATGAGCTTTTCGCAAGTTATATTTCTCGCTTTTTAGCGAATGAACTTTTCGCAAGTTATATTTCTCGCTTTTTAGCGAATGAACTTTTCGCAAGTTATATGTCTCGCTTTTTAGCGAATGAACTTTTCGTAAGTTATATCTCTCGCTTTTTAGCGAATGAACTTTTCGTAAGTTAAATGTCTCGCTTTTTAGCGAATGAACTTTTCGTAAGTTATATCTCTCGCTTTTTAGCGAATGAACTTTTCGTAAGTTATATCTCTCGCTTTTTAGCAAATGAACTTTTCGTAAGTTATATTTCTCGTTGTTGAGCGAATGAACTTTTCGCAAGTTATTCCTTCTCGCTTTGAGCGAATGAACTTTTCGCAAGTTATTCTTATTCCGATTGCTTTTAACCCAAATCAATCTACTTCGAATAATCCCTTTCATGCGAATAAACATTTTGTAAGTTGTTCTTTTCTTCCTCGCTTTTAAGCGAATGAACAGCGACAGACAATCGGCGGGTCTGCGGACCAGCATCAACCAGAAAGGCGGAAGACAACCGTCAAGTCTGCGGACCATCATCAATACCCTGGAGCGGGACCATAATAGCTCTACACATCATCAATACCATAGAGCGGGACTATAATAGCTC
This sequence comes from Beta corolliflora, assembly GCA_947648045.1. Lineage (NCBI taxonomy): Eukaryota > Viridiplantae > Streptophyta > Magnoliopsida > Caryophyllales > Amaranthaceae > Beta > Beta corolliflora. The sequence goes on along the minus strand of CANSZD010003777.1, from coordinate 228,711 downwards.
TACCCCATCAATACCCTTGAGCGGGACCATAATAGCTCTACCCTGACATGAGACGGACCAAAATAGCTCATGATACCATCTCCACATATCATTTCATTTTTGCAAATTTACAATTATTGTGCAAATATGTTTCACATGTCTGTTCCTGAAGCTTTTGCTTATTTTGCAGGTACCGGCGCAAAAGGGTGATTTTGGATTGCAGAGCATCTAGAATCATTCTTCGTCCCGACACGTATACTTTGATTTTTGGTTTTACACATCTCAGTCAAAGTGGGGGCAACTGTAGACACATAATCGTGTCTCCCCATTTAGTACCCTATGATGACTAATACCCTGCTCCAATTGGTCCGAATCGCGGAAAGAATAAAGAGCGAGTCTAAACTAAAATGTATTAAGTCCAAAACCATTTTCTAAGCCTTTTTAAAAGCCCATTTTCGAAAACCTTTTTAAAAATTGTTTTATGAAAGCCCAATTTTATAAAACCCATTTTCTAACCAATTTAATTAATAGAAGTAATTAATTTTATTAATTAGTTTTATTTAGAAACATATCTTTTATAAAAATAATCTTTTCTCCCAAGTGATTTTAAATATCTCTTAATAACTATTTTCTAAAAACTTTTTTTAAAAAAAAATCTTTTAGAACCTTATTATCTGTTAAAAACCTATTGAAACTCAACTACCTAAACCAGCCTAAACCTATATATAATCCTCACTCCAAAATTCACTCGGCACAAAAAATCCCTCGACAACTCTCACATAACACTCACACCTTCATCCTCCCTCTACATCTCACGGCATCCTCATACTGCTCACAACCGCCTAACAAAAATCCCTCGGCTCTCCCTCATCATACATTGATCTCACCGCCTCAAAAATCATACGCCTAACACTACCTGATTCATTCTCTTCATAACTTTCCCTCCACCTGCCACATAATCGATCAACACCTTATTACTCCCTAATCACATATGTATCATCATCACCATTCATCCCCTTAAAGATCCTACATCTCCATCATGTAACGCCACATCACCCTAAAATTCTCTTGCTTCTGATATTTATACACATCAACACATAAAACAAAGTGCATCCATACTAATTTCATATCATTAGCATCTGATCATCCCCTATCCTACGTAGCACATAACAAATATCACCAACCAATATTTTTGGTTTGACGCAACATATTTCACAAAACAACACAACTTTTTAAAGGCTTGTTCCAACTTTCAATCCAAGACCCGTACAAATCAACAACCGCGGACGGTGATATAATTTCTGAGGGTAAACTAAATTAACAACCTTTATTTTGTTTCTTGGTTTATTATTTTATTATTTTATTGAAGTTACTAATATTCTATTCATGATGTAGATTGTTAACGTATTCCCGCGACTGTAAGTATTGTATATTATACTAACTCCCTGCAATATTTCTTTTTTATATTTTTATGTCATTTCATGAATGATATTTTTTATATATTATTGTTATGATTGTCCTGTATACTTTTTATCACCCACATGTTATTATTGTTAAACAAGACCTAAAGAATTGTTCTAACTAATTCAGATAATTTGGACAACCTGCTAGAAACCCTGTAATATGATTGCATAATAACTTGTCACTAAAAATATAGTCTTTTTATGTGTTTCCTGAACCAACTTAAACTAAATATTTTTTGGGTGTTTAAAACGTTATATGATTATTCTTTTGCATAAAATCTGTAATGAATCGATATTTAGTAAAGGCCAGCAATGGGCAACATGGTTCCTGACTGTGATGTACCCTCATCCCCGAACTCGATCTATGGTTCATTTTGACGGGGAAATCTACATTGGATAAGTCCCTAAGATGTCCCTACAGTTCAATGTCCAATAAGGTTTATAAGTTTTCCTCTAAAAATTTATTGGCGACTTCAAAAACATATTTTTAATAAAACCTTAACAATGGGGTAGTCAAATAAACGCGCTCACACCGCGTGTAGGCATAAAGGAATAAAATCCACGCCTACAAGAACCTATGGCAAAAATAATAAAAAAATGAAATAGACTACCAGTTCAAACGAAATTGAAGAATCGAAAAAAAACCCGAACAAAATTACAAAGAAACCAAATTGATTACTAAATACGAAATTACAACCAAAAAAACAAAATTAAAAACAAAAGAAATTAATTAAAAATGACGAAAATACAACCAAACGTTGCAGTAAAATAAACTAATTAAAACTAATTAAAGAAAAAGAAAAATAGAAACCCTAATTACAAAATTAAAAAAGACGAAAAAATTACAGAAACAAACGAAAGGTGTAGAGTTCTTCGAAATTGGTGCAGAGTTGTTCGATGGTTGAAGTTCTTCGAAGATGAACAAGCGACGAGCGAATTTAATCGATGATGAACGCGACGAAGAACCCACCCACTGTGCGGATTTCGTCGGTGATGAAGAAACAATGAGCGAAGATAGTTGTGCGGATTTCTTTGGTGATGAAGAAACGACGAGCGAAGATAGTTGTGCGGATTTCTTCGGTGATGAAGAAACGAAGACGGTGGTTGTGCGTTTGAGAGGAGAGGGGAGGATGAAAGAGGGAAGAGGAGTAGGAGAGGGAAGAGAGAGGGGGCGTTTGAGAGAGGGAGTTAGGGTTTCAGATGAGGGAGTTAGGGTTTCATCAAAGGAGAGGGAAGAGAGAGAATGGGGAGTTAGGGTTTAATTGATGGTTGGGTCGTATCATTTATACGGGGGGATGCTCATGAGGTTGGGCCAAATCATCCAACGCTGGGCTTAAATTTTTTTAGGCCACAAACTGGTCTGGTTTGAGGGACAACCAGATCAGTTTGTTAACTGATCCGGTTCTCCTACAAACCGGACCAATTTGTGGCCAAATTGCGACAAAAAAAATTCAAACTTACTGATCCGGTTTTGGGAGAAACCGAAACAGATGACTTTAACTGATCCGGTTTTGCCTTAATCGGATCAGTTAAGTTGTGTCATTTAAGGTTTTTTCCACTAGTGACCCTCTTCTATCCTATCTTTTTTGAAAACAGCTACTGATCATCATCCTACCACATGTATATAAAATATATTTCTCAAAAAATTAATCGATATTTAATCATCCATCATCTTTTCCCAGTAAAAGATAAAAATAAGGAGTCCCTTTTGAAAACGAATTTCGAAAATTATAAACCCAGTCCGAATACCTCTAATCCAATCCAATCAACCTTATCCCAATCCATTTGCATTCTTCCTAGGCCCGTCTAAGTTTGAGTCCTTGCATTCATTTTAGACTCATGTGCATTAGAATCCATTTGCATTCATCTTAAGCCCAATATAAGTCGCATCTCAGTCCATTCCAATCTAAGTCTCATCTATGTCTCATCTCTGCCATTCCAATCTAAGTCTACTCCCAGTCCAATCCAAAATTTAGGTCCATTTAGGCTCAATTCATACCCTAGGTCTAGTTTGCATCTTCATGTAAGTCCTAGTTAAGTATTAGGATTATAAAAGCCCACTTCATACCCTAGGTCTAGTTTGCATCTCCATATAAATTCTAGTCAAATCTTCAGACTATAAAAGCCCAATCATAAGACTAGTTTGCATCTCTATGTAAACCCTAGTCAAATCAATTTCCAAACCCATATAGGACGAAGTCCAAACTCCAAACCTATTAATCTTTTGGTCTAGCCTGCTTGCTCTAAATGTTAAGTCTAGCCACCTTTAGGTCTTCCCTGTTTATTCTAAATATAAGTTCAAAGTTGAGCCTTCCTTATTACCTAACCTACTTACCCTCCCATAAGTTCAAAGTCTAGTCACCCTTAAGTCTAGCCTACTTATTCTAAATATAAGTTTAAAGTCTAGCCTTGTTTATTGCCTAGCCTACTTACTCACCCGTAAGTTCAAATTCCGGTCGCCTTTAGGTTTAGCCTACTTACTCTGAATGTAAGTTCAAAGTCTAGCCTTCTATATCACCTAGCCTGCTTACTCTCCCGTAAGTTCAAAGTCTTATTCCCTAAAGTCCACATAGGCAATCTTCTGTGAGCCTATCCTGCTTACTCTCCCGTAAGTTCAAAGTCTAGTATTCCCTAATGTCCACATAGGCAATCTTCTTTGAGTCTAGTATGCTTATTCTACTTGTTAATTCAAATTCTAGTATTTACCAAAGCCCAATCATTGAGTCCAGTCTGCTTGCATAGTCCAGTCCAGTCCAAACCCTGTCTGCATATGCATATAGTTAGGTCCATGTCAACATCATGGCCAAGCCCATACTAGCTAGTCCAAAACCATATCCATTTCTAATCCTCCATCTCAAAATCATTTCCCATTCCCATTTTCCATTTTCATTTCCCATTTCAATTTCTCATTTCCATTTCGTGTCTTAAAAATCATTTCACAAGCGAGGTCCACTCGATTCCGTTCAGGACCGATCCAGAGATTACAACTTAGGAACTCCTAATGGAGAAACAAAAAGTTGAGCTTACTCTAAAGCTCATCAAGCGCACCATCACCAGCCCGACTTCACTTAGAGTCATAAAGATTTTTTTTTGACCGCCTTCACAATAGAGGCGCAATCATTTCTATATGGTCTACTGCGAACCCTGCACCTAAAAGAAAATTTCAAAGGTGCAACCTATATTTCTGTTGGGAATCTCAACGGATTTATGAACATCTGATATCTAGTGTTGGATCCTACAAATGCAAGGCAAAACAAGATAGACGACTAATACTTTCTACGACGAGAATCAGCATCAACAACAACCCCTTGGGCATCGTCTCAACAGTGCATGGGGCTTAGTCATTTTGCACTAGTTTCGTGGTTCAGTCGGAGAGTCACTCCCCTAGCTCCTTTATTTCCTTTCCTATCGGATCTATTTCATTTCGGACTTTAATATTTTATCAGTCTTGTTCCATTTATGTCTAATTAATAAATTAATTGCATTTTCTTTTTATTTTCATTGGCCTTCCATCTTTTATTATACTTCTAATTTAATGATGAAATTTAAATCAATTAAATGACCTTGATTAATAATAAAAATAAAATAAAAATACAAAAAAGGACATACTTTGGATAAGGAGTTATTCCCTTCTTCTTTCCATCATTCTAAAAAACCATCATCCATAAACCATCTCATACAACCAAAACAAAAAAAGATCCCTTAAGCCATCATCCTCCATGATCCTTAACCATGTAATCCCTTCAAACTCAAAACGCCATAAACATCTTTCAAGCTTTCTAATACCGAAACTCAAAAAACTTGTTTGCAAGCCTCTGTACATAAAAAAGTCAATGCCATGTAACAATAAAAAAAGTGAAAGTAATTCAAAGTGCAAAAAAAAAAGCAAAAGAAAAAGAAATCACATAAAGCAAATGCAAAAGCAAAAAAGAAAAAGCCAAAAGAAGAGTCAAGTTAGGGAGGCTTGGACACAAGTTCTAGCCCTCATTTCAAATCCTTTCAATCCATCCAAAAAAACCTTAACCATATAATCCAAATCCATAATCCTTACCTTAGCCTATCCAATTAAACTTTTATTCTAAAACCTTTCAACCTTTCCTAACTCCTTCTTCAAGGTATATCCAAACCCACTAGGTTGAAAACCCGAAAGGGCGGCCTAGGCAAAAGTTAGGGCAAAATAGAAAGAGAAAAAATCATATCCGGAACTACGAATGGTCTGATTCCGCAAGGATACGTAGGAATCCTCATCTCGAGGTCCGACCACTTCAATAAAAAATAAATTAATCAAGATCTCATGATTTTACTTTCTAGAATTCAAGAGCTTACTCTTTCTAGATCCCGACATAGAATCGAGTCTGAACCTAGCCACATCAAAGTTTTTTTCCCATCTACATCTATTTGAGTCACAAATTTAAACTTTTTATTTTTTCAATCCAAACTCTCATTTTCTCCGAAGGACTCTTCTACAATTCCATGGTATCTGGCGATATCCGACTTTGCCTGTATCAACTTCCCAAAGAAGAATCCCCAGTGAAGAATTCTGAATATTCGATACAGATCAAGTATATTCCAATCTAGGCTTAGAGTGCCTTACTCAAGACAAGGTTATACAAAGTGAAGACTTCCTATATACGTGGTGGTTCCTTTAAATCAAACTCCCGAATTGTTGTTATCTACGGATCTCACTTGCGGACCCTAATTCAATGCCAAAATAGTTTTCGAAAATCATTGTATCTCTCTACCTATCCAGATTTCTTAACCTTGCATAACCCTGACCTTGCATTATATTTCATCTTTCATAGCCTTGCATAACTCTAACCTTGCATGACGTTTCATCTTCTATAGCTTTGCATAACCCTGATCCTTGCACTGCGTCTCATGCATCTTTAGAGAGTCTAAGTTTATATTGCATCATTATGTGCATTATTATGTGAGTTGTTTGCACCTATCTACTAACATCTTCTCCTGCAGGTAATCAGATTACTTGTATTTATCGTCTTGCAGACTAACTTTGTTTTGCAGAACCCGACGATATATAGATCAGTTCTAAACTACAGTGCGTTTAGAATCGTACTCCATCTCGACACCGTACACTTTGACTATCGGTTTCCTGAACCTCAGTCAATGTGGGGGATTCTGTAGACACAAAATTGTGTCTCCCCATTGAGTACCCAATGATGAACCATATTGTCGTCCTAATTTGTCCGGTCCAAAGGAAGAGCAATCGAACAAGCTAAGCCCACAAGCGTTTTGAAAATATAAAGTCTATTTATTAAATCCAAGCCCAATTTTATAGGCCCATTTAATTATTCCTGATAATTAATTACACTTTTAATATTTTAATATTAATTACTCCCGATAATTAATTTTTAAAGGATACTTCGAAAAACAATTTTTTATTCCTAAAGATAGCTGATTTCGGATTTCACATGATAGATTTTATCAAAGGCTAAAAAAGAATCTTAAAACAATAAAAAACCGACCAGAATGCAAGTGCGCGTGACACATATGATGTGCGTCAAGCGCAAAGCTGTGTGCCAAACACATAGTTATATTTTATCTTTTCACTCCGTTTTCGGTTTCCTTTGCGTATAAATACCTCGTTTCTTCGAACGACTCTTCACAATGCTCTCCTACACCTTAATACCTCGACATCCCTAATATCAAACACTCAAATTCATATTCAAACAAATTAAACACTCAAATTCATATTCAAACATTCAAACTCACATTCAAACACATTCATACCTTCAAATTTCTTATTTCAAGCTTCAAGATTGCTCATCCTAAAGATCGTTACATAAGACCCAGGTGACATAGTTTAATTCCTTAGGGTCCATTCCAATTTATTTCCTTTTTTACTAACAATTTTCTTGTCACAATGTAGATCTTGAAGGTATTAACGCTCTCTTGTACATTCTTCCCTAAATCTTCTCTTTTTATTTATTTTCTTTAGTATTCCTATGCATGATTGTATGTTTTAATGTTATCATCACCTTACATGATTATTATTGCTAATCAAAGACCTAAAGAAGTGTTCTAACATGAAATTCAGATAATTTGGACAATCGGTTAGGTTCCCTGTAATTTGATTGCATAATAACATGTCACCAAAAATTAGTCTTTTGTTTGTTTAATGAACTGACATAGATTATTTATTACTACCTTCGTCCCAGAATAGTCTGAACAATTTCCTTTTATGTTTGTCCCAAATTAGTTTGAACACTTCCATTCTTGGCATGGTCCCACCATTAATATATTATTTATTTTACACATCTTTGGCCCACACTCTACCTTTTATCAATAAAAAATAACCCAACTTCTCTCTCCTCTAATAAAAAATACCCCACCAACTCCTATCACATCTACATTTTAAATAAAATAACATTTGATAACCACACCACAACTTATCGCCTTAAACTACGTGTCCCAACAAGTATTCAGATCTTTCTGGGACGGAGGGAGTAGATTGCATTCAAATATTATGTGGTTTTTTATTTGCATAAAACATGACATGAATCGATATTAAGTAGAGGCCATCAATGGGAGAATTTGATTCCTGACAATCTTATTTGACTACCTCGTTGACCATTAATGGAGTCATAACGGGGACATCTACATTGGATAAGTCTCTAAGTTCAGTTGTCCCTACGGTTTTCCAATATCCAATTAGGTTTATGAGTCTTCCTTTAAAGACTTGTTGGCAACTTCTCTCTATTTCAAAACATTTTTCAATAAAACATTTACAATGAGGTAGTCAAATACGCGCTCATCCCGCGTAGGCAATCTTGAGGTTTGTTACTCCAAATCTGCAATGACGAACATTTTTTAATAAAACCTTTACAATGACGGATCATATTTCGTCTCAAATTTGAGACAGAATGCTCGTCCCAAATTTTGAGACGAAATTTTTTTCTGAATACATCTCAAATTTGAGACGTAATTTTTTAGAGTACGTCTCAAAATTCTCTCAAAATTGAGACGATTATCATATAGGCCATCTCAAATTTGAGACGGAATAATTAAGCATCTGTCTCTAATTACGAATTTTATTTTAAAAAAAATCATATATTCATAGTAGTCTAGCTATCGTACGTAATCATAGTTCATACATGACAATACCTATATCTTATCCTCACTTGCTCATATAACAAACCTATATATTCACCCTGAGGTGTAATTGACATTTACACAAAGTTTTGCAAGAAATGGATGAAATACTTTGCAAATCTTAACTAGAACAGCAGGACAAGACCTAACAATTTCGATTCCGAATTCGCACCATTAGTGTATCAGTTGCCAACACCTGCAATAACAGGAATATTATTGATTAATCCAATGATAAGGCATAGAAATGTATATACTAAAAAAGTAGCAGTATTCCCATTTTAAGTCACACATAGGGATCATGGGATTTTAATTTCACTTCCCAGCACTCCTTTTATTTCCAAAAACCCATCTCCTGTTTTTGGATATGCAGTTTGAAATTTCCTCTCCCCTAATATATATTTACACATTGATGATGACATAATGTAGAACTGAGTCTCCCTGTGTGCAAGCTGTTCTAGGAAGTTATAACATGTTTTGTGATAATTTATGGAACTCAGCTTCTCTCTAACCCCATCTTCTTCTCATATCCCTGTCCTATATTATCTTTGCACTTAATAATGTTATATCATGCTATGTAATAAATCTAGAACCAAGTTTCTCGCTCACCTAATCTTCTCCTCATATCCCTCTCCTAAATTATCTAGTATAAAAATGGCAGCAAGATAAATAGCTGCTGGCAGCACTCGACTACTGTACATCCTACATGCTCCCTAGGCTAGGGATCAAGAATAGCAAATCGAGACTAAGTTGTAGTCAGGCCCGGTCCTGACAATTTATGGGCCCCGAGCGAGATAAGACATAGGGCCCCTTTAATTTAATTCTAATAGAATAATTAGTAATTTTCGATTTTGAGTAGCGCATAGTATTACAAATAACATAACATGACAAAATAAGTACCTAAATTAAAGAAAATATAAAATGCATCGCGACTCAAGCTCTGTTTGAATGACATATATTAATGGTCAAATTATGTGTCAAACGTGTTAAGTGAAAATAATAAGAGCAAAAAATGGAGAAATATATCACATAAAAATATACTCCTTTCATCCCACAGTATAGTTATGGTTAAATTTGTCCCATCAAAACTATGATTAAGCTCAAATCTTTAGTAAGTAGCACTAATAATCCAAACTCTTATTTTTCTTGCATTTGCTAATCTAATTTAGGTCTATTAGCACTAGAAAATAAAAAATTTAAATTATTTAGAGAAGATACCACCCATATTTGAGATTTTTACGCAATAATATGGAAGTGAGAGTTTTTTGGCAAAATATGTAAAAGTTTGATCATTAATCCAAATTTTCCCAATAAATAAGATGAAACGAAATGACATAATATGCTTTGTAATAAAAGAGAATATAATAAAACAAAATTAAAGTATTGTATAGAAAGAAGCAAAATAAAAAAGGAAAGGAAAACCAAATAGGGCGTTATTGCCATTTGCCAAGAAAAGAAGGTTAGAAGCAAAACAAAAATAATGGAAAGTAAAACCATATAGGGAATCATTGCCAAGAAAAAAATTAGAATATAAAGTAAAAAGTAAAAGGAAAGAAAATTTTAGATACAAGGACCGTGACAGTGACATCACATGTAAAGTAAAAAGGCCCCTTGAGAGTAGTTAAGCACATGTAAAGTAAAAAGGACTGTGACTTTACGTTTTTAATCTAATTTGTTACTTAACTAGATGAACATAATCACATTTGGGCCCCTTGAGAGTCAAGGCCCTGGGCGGTGGCCCCTCTTGCCAGCCCCCAGGGCCGGGCCTGGTTGTAGTAGATAAGTGGCAAATAATTACCTCTAAGCTGCAATGCCATGCCCAGAACCAGAAGGAGGTGGAGGTGACGGTGACGGATGAAACACAGGTGAAGTTTGACGACGACATTGTGACTCGGTAAGTTGCTCCAATACTGCTCTATGTTGATCAATTTATTGTTGTTGATCTGCAACTTGCATTATTAGATCAACATTAGTTGCTCTATGCCTCTTGGATCCTTTTAACTTCTCATAGTATGGTTCCCCTGCACAACCCTAACCCATATAATCTCCGTTTTGCATCCCAACCTCCAGCAGCCTCAAAGAATAACATGTCATCATTGACAACTTGGTTGTTATCCTTGTTGATCATGTTATCTCTCTTTAGTGTCTCAAAATTTTCCTAATATGCATAAACACCATAATACTATATAAGAGATCAGAGTTCTCAGAATACTAACTAAAAGAATCTGCATATAGCATAAAACATCAGCAATATCAATTTTATCAGCTTGTTTATGGAAACTAAATACAAGTTTTCAAATCTTACCCAAACTTTATCAGCTTGTTTATCAACGAGCTTTCCCTTTTTCTTACTATAGTGCCCTCTTGGAACAGTGAGCAAAGGCCAACCTCGCGTTTAAGTTCTTGGGTCTTTTTTAGTTTAAGTCAAAAGAGAGAAAAAAAAAAGTTTAGCTATTTGTAATATCAATTTGAATAAAATTAATCTAGGGTTTCTTACCATTTTTCATTTGTAGCTCGGTAAACTCTATAAACCCATCCACTTTTTGCACAAACAAAGGACTAAGAAACTTCCCATCAAGTCTTTTATACATCCAATCTCGATCCATGATCTAATTTAATACACAAAGGTGACACAAAAGTTAACTCTTAATTTTATAACACACCAAATTAATAACTTCCATAAGACCCGAGGACTCGAGAAAACATTCTTCTCTAATAAAAAAGTCATGCGAAGACCAAGTGACAACATAAATAATAGATAAAGGACAACATTAGGGGTAATAATGAACTTCACGTTATTATAATAAATAATAATAACAATATCAGGCTATCACAGTAAGTCTAAACAGTCATATATACCACTCTAAGGGACGGATATGCAAGCAGCCAAGCACTTCAACTGTGCTCTAATATCAGTATATCACTAACTAGATTTGGGATACGGGATAACAAATGTTTCGGGCAATATTTATGAATTTGATTCCATAGAATAGCTAAGTCATAAAAACATGTATCTATCATCTATGTGTGACAAGAGTATCCTGAAGGAGTATGTCCTTAGACATTCCGGCAATTACTAAATACAAATAGGATTTATATTATGAAGATAATAAAGTTAATTATTTTAGTAATCGCATTTTCTTACTAGAGAATAAATATGATTAATAGGACAATATTGATTGGGCCTATAACTAAAATATATTAATCCTATGAGGTCACACATTGTAGCACAAGTTGGACAAAGCAATTCAAATCCATTTAGGATTAGGGTTAGGCCGGTCCAAAGGGGAATAGCAGGAGAATTAGTTCTCCTAACTAGCCTATGACTTTTCTATTATGTATAGGTTATCATATTAGGGTTTAGGTGATGAATTCATTAATTAGTTTCTTTTCACAAGAGAGAGAAAGTGAAACCCTAAACTATTCTCCCTAACCGGCGCCTATACCACCTAAAAGCAAGAGATTTCTTCTCTTCCGTTCTAGCAAACGTTGGTGTTCAACTGGTGCTCGTGGACTGATTAGAGGAGCAACACTTGGGGCTCTCGGATCTTCAAAGCTTGCATACAACAGGGAAATCACGCTACAAAGGTTTGATATATAATCCCTATTGAATGATTCATATGTTTGATTATGTTTGCGATCCTATGATAGATGTTAGGAAATTGTTTCCTGAAATTCCGCTATAAGCATCTATATATTCCTACATATTCGAGTTTAAGCAGTAGACGGTAATTACATCACCAACCATAGTTGCGTCTAATTTCCCTAAATTCCGCTATATGCATCTATATATTTTAATGTTTATCACCCACATAGATCTAGAATAATATGATGGCTGAAAATAATTTGATTATTTTTTCCACTAATTTTCGAATTTTATCATATTATATATGAATTTTGGTTAAATTTTATGTTTAATTTGATTATTCATAGAATTTAAGGATAACAATTAAAATATTTGATTTTATTTGTTAATATAATTCAGTAGATCACCCTAAAAATAATTTTCGAATTTTTTAGATTTTAATTGTTAATTTTCTGAATTTTTCGGATATTATTTGATTTTTGCACTAATTTTGAATTCTTGATAAGATTTATTGTTTAATATAGATTATACATTCAAATCTAATCTCAACAAACCTAAAAATTTGTTTAAGATTTGTTGATTTATTCAAAAAAAAATTGCCATAATTTTCGGATATCTAAATTTTAATATTTCTCTTAAATCTTTAATTAATTTTTAAATAAAGATAACTTTAATTTAAATGTAAATTGTTACCTAAATTAAAGAATAAGCCAACCATGGTTGGGTGGATCACCGGTGAGGGTGGTGCCACGGTGGCTGGCGGGAGGGATACCGGAATCTGGGTCGGCGAGTTATGGGGCAAGGGCGGCGGCGCGGTAGCCAAGCGTGCGACGCACGTTCGACGTGCGCAGCACTGTGCTGCTGGCTACGGGCGTTGGCAGCCTTGCTGCCGGCGTCTGCTGTCGGTGTGCGGTATGCGGCATCGCCGGGCGGCGTGGCCGGGCGGGCGTCCTAGCCGGCGTGCTGCCGCTTGGTGTGGTGATGGTGTTGGTGGGTGGTTGAACCCATCGTGTTTTGTGTTTGCCGTGGGTTGGGTTGGCATTTCTGGCAGCCTTGTCTGCTGGTTAATGGTCAACAAGTCAATTTATAAAAAAAAATTGTTTTTAAGGAAAATCTGATTTTCCAAAGTTTCCTATTTTGCAAATTTGTGAATAATAATGATTATTGCCATGTTTAAATAAGTAATTGAATTAAAATAATAAAGTTTTCTAAATAATTTCTAGCTTAAATTTGTTAAGTTTTATAATTATTTTGCTTATTAATTGTTAAAAAGTAAACAATTTGTGTTTATTTTATTTTGATATTATAAATGCGTGGATGTTTAATGTAATATGTATGATATTATATTTTGCATGTTATGACTAGTATGGCCCAAATTAGGAGAGTAAATACGATCCGCGAATCGTTATTTTTGAATGTAAATTAAATACGATCTGCGAATCGTTCGTATTTTTGTAACTTTAAAGTTTCGTTATTTATTTAATTTAAATTATGTAATCAAGCATGAGGATCCAAGGAGTTTAAAGGATGGTGATCCGTGGAGATTCAAGGGAGGATTCATGAAGATTAGTTATTTTCCTACGTATAGGGGCCATACTAGATCATTTAATTATTGCTTTTATAATTCTCTTGCATTTATTTTGTTTAAATGCTTGCTTCTAAGTTTTTTTGTGGTTAATTGATTCATGTGTTCACTGTTAATTGACCATATTAGTAAACTTAGGTCCCCAAAAGTAATATTGAGTTCAATTGCTTTTCCAAACAACACCTATAAAGCCTTAGATCATGAGTAATAGGTTCTGCCAATGCAGGGTGTTACTCCTTTCATCCCACAGTATAGTTATGGTTAAATTTGTCCCATCAAAACTATGATTAAGCTCAAATCTTTAGTAAGTAGCACTAATAATCCAAACTCTTATTTTTCTTGCATTTGCTAATCTAATTTAGGTCTATTAGCACTAGAAAATAAAAAATTTAAATTATTTAGAGAAGATACCACCCATATTTGAGATTTTTACGCAATAATATGGAAGTGAGAGTTTTTTGGCAAAATATGTAAAAGTTTGATCATTAATCCAAATTTTCCCAATAAATAAGATGAACAGAATGACATAATATGCTTTGTAATAAAAGAGAATATAATAAAACAAAATTAAAGTATTGTATAGAAAGAAGCAAAATAAAAAAGGAAAGGAAAACCAAATAGGGCGTTATTGCCATTTGCCAAGAAAAGAAGGTTAGAAGCAAAACAAAAATAATGGAAAGTAAAACCATATAGGGAATCATTGCCAAGAAAAAAATTAGAATATAAAGTAAAAAGTAAAAGGAAAGAAAATTTTAGATACAAGGACCGTGACAGTGACATCACATGTAAAGTAAAAAGGCCCCTTGAGAGTAGTTAAGCACATGTAAAGTAAAAAGGACTGTGCCTTTACGTTTTTAATCTAATTTGTTACTTAACTAGATGAACATAATCACATTTGGGCCCCTTGAGAGTCAAGGCCCTGGGCGGTGGCCCCTCTTGCCAGCCCCCAGGGCCGGGCCTGGTTGTAGTAGATAAGTTGCAAATAATTACCTCTAAGCTGCAATGCCATGCCCAGAACCAGAAGGAGGTGGAGGTGACGGTGACGGATGAAACACAGGTGAAGTTTGGACGACGACATTGTGACTCGGTAAGTTGCTCCAATACTGCTCTATGTTGATCAATTTATTGTTGTTGATCTGCAACTTGCATTATTAGATCAACATTAGTTGCTCTATGCCTCTTGGATCCTTTTAACTTCTCATAGTATGGTTCCCCTGCACAACCCTAACCCATATAATCTCCGTTTTGCATCCCAACCTCCAGCAGCCTCAAAGAATAACATGTCATCATTGACAACTTGGTTGTTATCCTTGTTGATCATGTTATCTCTCTTTAGTGTCTCAAAATTTTCCTAATATGCATAAACACCATAATACTATATAAGAGATCAGAGTTCTCAGAATACTAACTAAAAGAATCTGCATATAGCATAAAACATCAGCAATATCAATTTTATCAGCTTGTTTATGGAAACTAAATACAAGTTCTCAAATCTTACCCAAACTTTATCGACTTGTTTATCAACGAGCTTTCCCTTTTCTTACTATAGTGCCCTCTTCGTAACAGTGAGCGAAGCCCAACCTCGCGTTTAAGTTCTTGGGTCTTTTTTAGTTTAAGTCAAAAGAGAGAAAAAAAAAAGTTTAGCTATTTGTAATATCAATTTGAATAAAATTAATCTAGGGTTTCTTACCATTTTTCATTTGTAGCTCGGTAAACTCTATAAACCCATCCACTTTTTGCACAAACAAAGGACTAAGAAACTTCCCATCAAGTCTTTTATACATCCAATCTCGATCCATGATCTAATTTAATACACAAAGGTGACACAAAAGTTAACTCTTAATTTTATAACACACCAAATTAATAACTTCCATAAGACCCGCAGGACTCGAGAAAACATTCTTCTCTAATAAAAAAGTCATGCGAAGACCAGTGACAACATAAATAATAGATAAAGGACAACATTAGGGGTAATAATGAACTTCACGTTATTATAATAAATAATAATAACAATATCGGGCTATCACAAGTAAGTCTAAACAGTCATATATACCACTCTAAGGGACGGATATGCAAGCAGCCAAGCACTTCAACTGTGCTCTAATATCAGTATATCACTAACTAGATTTGGGATACGGGATAACAAATGTTTCGGGCAATATTTATGAATTTGATTCCATAGAATAGCTAAGTCATAAAAACATGTATCTATCATCTATGTGTGACAAGAGTATCCCGAAGGAGTATGTCCTTAGACATTAGGCAATTACTAAATACAAATAGGATTTATATTATGAAGATAATAAAGTTAATTATTTTAGTAATCGCATTTTCTTACTAGAGAATAAATATGATTAATAGGACAATATTGATTGGGCCTATAACTAAAATATATTAATCCTATGAGGTCACACATTGTAGCACAAGTTGGACAAAGCAATTCAAATCCATTTAGGATTAGGGTTAGGCCGGTCCAAAGGGGAATAGCAGGAGAATTAGTTCTCCTAACTAGCCTATGACTTTTCTATTATGTATAGGTTATCATATTAGGGTTTAGGTGATGAATTCATTAATTAGTTTCTTTTCACAAGAGAGAGAAAGTGAAACCCTAAACTATTCTCCCTAACTTAGGCGCCTATACCACCTAAAAGCAAGAGATTTCTTCTCTTCCGTTCTAGCAAACGTTGGTGTTCAACCGGTGCTCGTGGACCTGATTAGAGGAGCAACACTTGGGGCTCTCGGATCTTCAAAGCTTGCATACAACAGGGAAATCACGCTACAAAGGTTTGATATATAATCCCTATTGAATGATTCATATGTTTGATTATGTTTGCGATCCTATGATAGATGTTAGGAAATTGTTTCCTGAAATTCCGCTATAAGCATCTATATATTCCTACATATTCGAGTTTAAGCAGTAGACGGTAATTACATCACCAACCATAGTTGCGTCTAATTTCCCTAAATTCCGCTATATGCATCTATATATTTTAATGTTTATCACCCACATAGATCTAGAATAATATGATGGCTGAAAATAATTTGATTATTTTTTCCACTAATTTTCGAATTTTATCATATTATATATGAATTTTGGTTAAATTTTATGTTTAATTTGATTATTCATAGAATTTAAGGATAACAATTAAAATATTTGATTTTATTTGTTAATATAATTCAGTAGATCACCCTAAAAATAATTTTCGAATTTTTTAGATTTTAATTGTTAATTTTCTGAATTTTTCGGATATTATTTGATTTTTGCACTAATTTTGAATTCTTGATAAGATTTATTGTTTAATATAGATTATACATTCAAATCTAATCTCAACAAACCTAAAAATTTGTTTAAGATTTGTTGATTTATTCAAAAAAAAATTGCCATAATTTTCGGATATCTAAATTTTAATATTTCTCTTAAATCTTTAATTAATTTTTAAATAAAGATAACTTTAATTTAAATGTAAATTGTTACCTAAATTAAAGAATAAGCCAACCATGGCTGGGTGGATCACCGGTGAGGGTGGTGCCACGGTGGCTGGCGGGAGGGATACCGGAATCTGGGTCGGCGAGTTATGGGGCAAGGGCGGCGGCGCGGTAGCCAAGCGTGCGACGCACGTTCGACGTGCGCAGCACTGTGCTGCTGGCTACGGGCGTTGGCAGCCTTCTTTGCGCCGTCTGCTTGTCGGTGTGCGGTATGCGGCTAGGCGGCGGCTGGGCGGCGTCCTAGGCCGGCGTGCTGCTGGCTTGGTGTGGTGATGGTGTTGGTGGGTGGTTGAACCCATCGTGTTTTGTGTTTGCCGTGGGGTTGGCTGTTTACTGGCAGCCTTGTGCTGCTGGTTAATGGTCAACAAGTCAATTTATAAAAAAAAAATTGTTTTTAAGGAAAATCTGATTTTCCAAAGTTTCCTATTTTGCAAATTTGTGAATAATAATGATTATTGCCATGTTTAAATAAGTAATTGAATTAAAATAATAAAGTTTTCTAAATAATTTCTAGCTTAAATTTGTTAAGTTTTATAATTATTTTGCTTATTAATTGTTAAAAAGTAAACAATTTGTGTTTATTTTATTTTGATATTATAAATGCGTGGATGTTTAATGTAATATGTATGATATTATATTTTGCATGTTATGACTAGTATGGCCCAAATTAGGAGAGTAAATACGATCCGCGAATCGTTATTTTTGAATGTAAATTAAATACGATCTGCGAATCGTTCGTATTTTTGTAACTTTAAAGTTTCGTTATTTATTTAATTTAAATTATGTAATCAAGCATGAGGATCCAAGGAGTTTAAAGGATGGTGATCCGTGGAGATTCAAGGGAGGATTCATGAAGATTAGTTATTTTCCTACGTATAGGGGCCATACTAGATCATTTAATTATTGCTTTTATAATTCTCTTGCATTTATTTTGTTTAAATGCTTGCTTCTAAGTTTTTTTGTGGTTAATTGATTCATGTGTTCACTGTTAATTGACCATATTAGTAAACTTAGGTCCCCAAAAGTAATATTGAGTTCAATTGCTTTTCCAAACAACACCTATAAAGCCTTAGATCATGAGTAATAGGTTACGCCAATGCAAGGTGTTACTCCTTTCATCCCACAGTATAGTTATGGTTAAATTTGTCCCATCAAAACTATGATTAAGCTCAAATCTTTAGTAAGTAGCACTAATAATCCAAACTCTTATTTTTCTTGCATTTGCTAATCTAATTTAGGTCTATTAGCACTAGAAAATAAAAAATTTAAATTATTTAGAGAAGATACCACCCATATTTGAGATTTTTACGCAATAATATGGAAGTGAGAGTTTTTTGGCAAAATATGTAAAAGTTTGATCATTAATCCAAATTTTCCCAATAAATAAGATGAACAGAATGACATAATATGCTTTGTAATAAAAGAGAATATAATAAAACAAAATTAAAGTATTGTATAGAAAGAAGCAAAATAAAAAAGGAAAGGAAAACCAAATAGGGCGTTATTGCCATTTGCCAAGAAAAGAAGGTTAGAAGCAAAACAAAAATAATGGAAAGTAAAACCATATAGGGAATCATTGCCAAGAAAAAAATTAGAATATAAAGTAAAAAGTAAAAGGAAAGAAAATTTTAGATACAAGGACCGTGACAGTGACATCACATGTAAAGTAAAAAGGCCCCTTGAGAGTAGTTAAGCACATGTAAAGTAAAAAGGACTGTGCCTTTACGTTTTTAATCTAATTTGTTACTTAACTAGATGAACATAATCACATTTGGGCCCCTTGAGAGTCAAGGCCCTGGGCGGTGGCCCCTCTTGCCAGCCCCCAGGGCCGGGCCTGGTTGTAGTAGATAAGTTGCAAATAATTACCTCTAAGCTGCAATGCCATGCCCAGAACCAGAAGGAGGTGGAGGTGACGGTGACGGATGAAACACAGGTGAAGTTTGACGACGACATTGTGACTCGGTAAGTTGCTCCAATACTGCTCTATGTTGATCAATTTATTGTTGTTGATCTGCAACTTGCATTATTAGATCAACATTAGTTGCTCTATGCCTCTTGGATCCTTTTAACTTCTCATAGTATGGTTCCCCTGCACAACCCTAACCCATATAATCTCCGTTTTGCATCCCAACCTCCAGCAGCCTCAAAGAATAACATGTCATCATTGACAACTTGGTTGTTATCCTTGTTGATCATGTTATCTCTCTTTAGTGTCTCAAAATTTTCCTAATATGCATAAACACCATAATACTATATAAGAGATCAGAGTTCTCAGAATACTAACTAAAAGAATCTGCATATAGCATAAAACATCAGCAATATCAATTTTATCAGCTTGTTTATGGAAACTAAATACAAGTTCTCAAATCTTACCCAAACTTTATCAGCTTGTTTATCAACGAGCTTTCCCTTTTTCTTACTATAGTGCCCTCTTCAGAACAGCTGAGCAGCACCAACCTCGCGTTTAAGTTCTTGGGTCTTTTTTAGTTTAAGTCAAAAGAGAGAAAAAAAAAAGTTTAGCTATTTGTAATATCAATTTGAATAAAATTAATCTAGGGTTTCTTACCATTTTTCATTTGTAGCTCGGTAAACTCTATAAACCCATCCACTTTTTGCACAAACAAAGGACTAAGAAACTTCCCATCAAGTCTTTTATACATCCAATCTCGATCCATGATCTAATTTAATACACAAAGGTGACACAAAAGTTAACTCTTAATTTTATAACACCAAATTAATAACTTCCATAAGACCCGCAGGACTCGAGAAAACATTCTTCTCTAATAAAAAAGTCATGCGAAGACCAGTGACAACATAAATAATAGATAAAGGACAACATTAGGGGTAATAATGAACTTCACGTTATTATAATAAATAATAATAACAATATCAGGCTATCACAGTAAGTCTAAACAGTCATATATACCACTCTAAGGGACGGATATGCAAGCAGCCAAGCACTTCAACTGTGCTCTAATATCAGTATATCACTAACTAGATTTGGGATACGGGATAACAAATGTTTCGGGCAATATTTATGAATTTGATTCCATAGAATAGCTAAGTCATAAAAACATGTATCTATCATCTATGTGTGACAAGAGTATCCTGAAGGAGTATGTCCTTAGACATTCCGGCAATTACTAAATACAAATAGGATTTATATTATGAAGATAATAAAGTTAATTATTTTAGTAATCGCATTTTCTTACTAGAGAATAAATATGATTAATAGGACAATATTGATTGGGCCTATAACTAAAATATATTAATCCTATGAGGTCACACATTGTAGCACAAGTTGGACAAAGCAATTCAAATCCATTTAGGATTAGGGTTAGGCCGGTCCAAAGGGGAATAGCAGGAGAATTAGTTCTCCTAACTAGCCTATGACTTTTCTATTATGTATAGGTTATCATATTAGGGTTTAGGTGATGAATTCATTAATTAGTTTCTTTTCACAAGAGAGAGAAAGTGAAACCCTAAACTATTCTCCCTAACCGGCGCCTATACCACCTAAAAGCAAGAGATTTCTTCTCTTCCGTTCTAGCAAACGTTGGTGTTCAACTGGTGCTCGTGGACTGATTAGAGGAGCAACACTTGGGGCTCTCGGATCTTCAAAGCTTGCATACAACAGGAAATCACGCTACAAAGGTTTGATATATAATCCCTATTGAATGATTCATATGTTTGATTATGTTTGCGATCCTATGATAGATGTTAGGAAATTGTTTCCTGAAATTCCGCTATAAGCATCTATATATTCCTACATATTCGAGTTTAAGCAGTAGACGGTAATTACATCACCAACCATAGTTGCGTCTAATTTCCCTAAATTCCGCTATATGCATCTATATATTTTAATGTTTATCACCCACATAGATCTAGAATAATATGATGGCTGAAAATAATTTGATTATTTTTTTCCACTAATTTTCGAATTTTATCATATTATATATGAATTTTGGTTAAATTTTATGTTTAATTTGATTATTCATAGAATTTAAGGATAACAATTAAAATATTTGATTTTATTTGTTAATATAATTCAGTAGATCACCCTAAAAATAATTTTCGAATTTTTTAGATTTTAATTGTTAATTTTCTGAATTTTTCGGATATTATTTGATTTTTGCACTAATTTTGAATTCTTGATAAGATTTATTGTTTAATATAGATTATACATTCAAATCTAATCTCAACAAACCTAAAAATTTGTTTAAGATTTGTTGATTTATTCAAAAAAAAATTGCCATAATTTTCGGATATCTAAATTTTAATATTTCTCTTAAATCTTTAATTAATTTTTAAATAAAGATAACTTTAATTTAAATGTAAATTGTTACCTAAATTAAAGAATAAGCCAACCATGGTCGGGTGGATCACCGGGTGAGGGTGGTGCCACGGTGGTCGGGCGGGGGGATACCGAATCGGGTCGGCGAGTTATGGGGCAAGGGCGGCGGCGCGGAGCCAAGCGTGCGACGCACGTTCGACGTGCGCAAAGATCCTGTGGCTACGGGCGTTGGCGGCCTTCTTTGCCGGCGTCTGCTTGTCGGTGTGCGGTATCACGGCATCGGCTGCCGGCGGCGCGTCTGGGCGGCGTCCTAGCCGGCGTGTCGGCGCTTGTGTGGTGATGGTGTTGGTGGGTGGTTGAACCCATCGTGTTTTGTGTTTGCCGTGGGGTTGGGTACATTTCTTGGCAGCCTTGTGGCTGTGGTTAATGGTCAACAAGTCAATTTATGAAAAAAATTGTTTTTAAGGAAAATCTCGATTTTCCAAAGTTTCCTATTTTGCAAATTTGTGAATAATAATGATTATTGCCATGTTTAAATAAGTAATTGAATTAAAATAATAAAGTTTTCTAAATAATTTCTAGCTTAAATTTGTTAAGTTTTATAATTATTTTGCTTATTAATTGTTAAAAAGTAAACAATTTGTGTTTATTTTATTTTGATATTATAAATGCGTGGATGTTTAATGTAATATGTATGATATTATATTTTGCATGTTATGACTAGTATGGCCCAAATTAGGATAGTAAATACGATCCGCGAATCGTTATTTTTGAATGTAAATTAAATACGATCTGCGAATCGTTCGTATTTTTGTAACTTTAAAGTTTCGTTATTTATTTAATTTAAATTATGTAATCAAGCATGAGGATCCAAGGAGTTTAAAGGATGGTGATCCGTGGAGATTCAAGGGAGGATTCATGAAGATTAGTTATTTTCCCTACGTATAGGGGCCATACTAGATCATTTAATTATTGCTTTTATAATTCTCTTGCATTTATTTTGTTTAAATGCTTGCTTCTAAGTTTGTTTGTGGTTAATTGATTCAATGTGTTCACTGTTAATTGACCATATTAGTAAACTTAGGTCCCCAAAAGTAATATTGAGTTCAATTGCTTTTCCAAACAACACCTATAAAGCCTTAGATCATGAGTAATAGGTTCTGCCAATGCAGGGTGTTACTCATAGTTCCGGGGATAGTAGGGTAGGTTTTTGAAACTTACATGTTAATGTTTGGTTTAACTTAACAAAATCATGAAAAGACAAAGTTTTGGGTTTTGAAGCTAAGAGATAGGAGCAAACAAAGAGTTGTTAATCTGTCTACCAAGAATTATAATTAGTTATAATTAGTAAAGTGTTTACTTACCTCAACTACTATAAATTGAAGGCAGGGCCAAAGTCCGTTTGATTGTAGTGGGAGGGGATCTTGGTTATTTCTTTATTCAATGGGAGACTTTCATTTTGAATAAAGGGTAGTAGTAATTAAAATTTTGTTTAATTATTGCTTTCTTGATAAACGTTGATTGAATCTTGCATTATTATTTGTTGTAGTAATTATGTCTAGTAACAACAATATCAACACCAACAATTCTACTTGTAATTTGCGCTCCGTCCTTTCGAAGGACAAATTGAATACTGAACGTTTCATTGCAAGTGAAAGGGATATGGGAATCGTTCTCAGAACTCAAAAGTTCAAAGACTTTCACATGCAAGGAGAGGAAGCAACGATGCAAGAGATGCATGAAAGGCTAACTCAGACTGAGCGAAACATCCCTAACCAGCCTAGAAAAGAATATGAGGATGTTCTTATGGTTAGTAAAGGGCAATCGCTCAATAGGATTGGGATTGCTATTAAGAAGGACGAAAGCAAACAAGTTGCCAAGTCTGAAACTTCTTAAAAGCAAAAGACTACACCAAAACCAAAAAGTTGTTGATGAGCACTATTGGTACACCGTAACAAGGTTGGTCATTGGAAAAGTAGTTGCCCCAAGTATCGAAGGATCAAAAGAAAGGAGTTTCTAGTTCAGATATGTATGTTATAGAAGTTAACTTAGCAACTTCTGCTTCTTGGGTATTTGATACCGCTTGTGGTTCGCACATTATTTGTAATATGCAAGGCCTCAAAAGAAGTAGAACATTGGGGAAAGGAAGAAGTAGATCTTCGTGTTGGCAATGG
Organism: Beta corolliflora; assembly: GCA_947648045.1. Taxonomy (NCBI): domain Eukaryota; kingdom Viridiplantae; phylum Streptophyta; class Magnoliopsida; order Caryophyllales; family Amaranthaceae; genus Beta; species Beta corolliflora. The sequence goes on along the minus strand of CANSZD010003777.1, from coordinate 205,037 downwards.
AGCACGAGTTGGTACATTGGCAAGTGGGAGTATATAGCCTACTTTTACTTTCGGGATTAGTTTTAGAACTTAATAATTGTTATTATGTTCCTCGCTTATCACAAAGAACATTATTTCGATTCTTGTTTTGGATTCCGAGGTTATTCATTTACAATAAAGAACAATTGTTGTTACGCGTATTTGAATGATATGTTCTATGTCTCCGCTAAGTTATCAAATGGTTTATATGTGCTAGACTTAGAAACCCACATCTATAACATAGACAAAGAAGAAACATAAAGCAAATGATTTAAACCCTACATACCTATGGCATTGTCGATTAGGCCACATAAGCTCAAAGCGCATTAAGAAACTTCATAAAGATGGAATTCTCAAATCATTTGATTTCGAATCATTTGATACTTGTGAGTTTTGCTTCGATGGGGAAAATGACAAAGTCTCCTTTCACGGGTTCAAGTGAAAGGGCCAATGACCTTTAGCCCTCATACATACGGATGTGTGTGGACCTATGAGTACGTTGGCTGGGGAGGGCATACATTTCATTACTTTTACCGATGATGTGAGCAGATTTGGATATGTTTACCTCATGCGGCATAAGCTCCGAATCCTTTGAAAAATTTAAGGAATTCCCGAATGACGTACAAAACCAACTTGGGAAGAAAATTAAGGCATTACGATCCGATCGTGGTGGTGAATATTTATCTCAAGAATTTGGTGATCATTTGAAGGATTGTGGCCGAATACTTTCACAATGGACTCCACCAGAACACCACAGCTTAAATGACGAACTGAAAAGAAGGAATCGAACTCTACTTGATATGGTTCGATCCATGATGAGTCTTCTTGATCTTCCTATTACATTACCGGGGCATTTGCGCTTGAAACAACAAAGATTCACACTTAACGATTACCATCCAAAGTAGTGGAAAAGACTCCGTATGAAATGTGGACTCGGAAACGTTCCAAAATTGTCTTTTCTAAGGATATGGGGTTGTGAAGCTTATGTAAAAACGTTTACTTTCCGATAAGCTTTCACCCAAACTCCGATAAATGTCTTTTTGTGGGTTACCCAAAAGAGACTAAGGGATACTACTTCTACAACCAAAGCGAAAACAAAGTGTTTGTTGCTCGTAATGGTGTCTTTCTGGAAAAGGAGTTTATTTCCAGAAAAACAAGTGGGAGAAATGTATATCTCGAAGAAGTTCGAGATGAGCAACAAATGAATGAGGTTAACACCTCTTCGCAGGCGGCCCGACATGAAAATGCTCAGGAGGTGGTGCATTCAATTCACGTACCTCCTACCGTCCCACTTGGAGATACTCCATGCGAAGTCACTCAACCTAGTGAGGTAGAAACTTCTTCTATTGTTCCCCAACGTAGGTCTAGTAGGACCATCATTCCGTCAAAGAGATATATTGATTTCCTTTTGACTGAAAGTTCTGAAATAACGATTTTATAATCAGAAGAGCCTACTAGCTATAAAGATGCTTTGAATAGTCAAGACTCCGAAAGATGGCTTGAGGCCATGAAATCTGAAATGGATTCCATGTCTGAAAATCAAGTATGGGACTTGGTTGATTTGCTCGATGGGGTAAAACCCATTGGATGCAAATGGATTTTCAAGTTAAAAACATACAAGGATGGAAACATTAGTGTTTTCAAAGCAAGGTTGGTGGCGAAAGGTTTCAAACAAATTCATGGTATTGACTATGATGAAACCTTCTCACCAAAAGAGCCATCGTCGAAGTCCATTAGGATAATCCTTGCGATTGCTGCCTTTCATGACAATGAAATATGGTAGATGGATGTCAAAACCGCTTTCTTGAATGGGTTCTTAAAAGAGGATGTGTACATGACACAACCTCAAGGTTTTGAAGATCTAGAAAATCCAGGGAGGGTATGCAAGCTTAAGAAGTCCATTTATGGACTAAAGCAAGCATCAAGGAGTTGGAACCTCGGATTTGATGAGGCGACAAAAATTTGGCTTTCTCGAAATGAAGAGGAATCTTGTGTATACAAGAGGTTAAGTGGGAGTAGTATTACTTTTCCGGTCTTGTATGTGGATGACATACTTCTCATAGGAAATGATAAGACCATGCTTGAGTAAGTCAAGGAATGGCTTAAAAATTATTTCTCTATGAAAGACCTAGGAGAGGGCCGAGTACATATTAGGGGAATAAAGATCTATAGAGATAGATCGAAAAGGCTGATTGGACTTAGTCAAGAGACTTATATTGATAAGGTTCTTGCAAGGTTCAAGTCGGAAAACTCCAAGAGAGGTTTCATTCCCATGCAACATGGCATAACACTTGGCAAGACTCGGTGTCCTTCGAGTCCTGATGAGGTCAAGCGTATGATCGAGTAATGTTGCATATGCTTCGCGATAGGATCCATTATGTATGCCATGATATGCACTCGACCGGATGTTGCATATGCTTTGAGTATATGCGGCAGATACCGATCAAATCCAGGAGATGCGCATTGGATTGCAACAAAAAACATCCTTAAGTACTTGCGAAGGACTAAGGATAATTTTTTGGTTTATGGTGGAGATAGTGAGTTGGTTGTTACTGGATACACCGATGCAAGCTTCTAGAGTGACAAAGATGATTTCCGATCTCAATATGGTTTCATATTTTGTCTCAATGGAGGAGATGTGAGCTGGAAGAGATCTAAGCAGCAGTACCATCACGGATTCTACAACAGAGGCGAGTATATTGCAAGAATGATGCAACAAGGAAGCTGTTTGGATCAAAAAGTTCATTGGTGAGCTTGGTGTAGTTCCTAGCATTGAGAATGGCATTGAGTTGTATTGGACAACAATGGTGCCATTGCTCAGCCTAAGGAACCCGAGATCGCATCAAAGGTCTAAACATGTGCTCGGGAAATTCCATCTCATTCGAGAAATTATTGGTAGAGAGGATGTGAAAGTAAGCAAGGTTCATACCGAGGATAACGTAGCGGATCCTCGACTAAACCGCTTGCTTTCAACCTAAGCATGAGTGTCATACTAGGTCAATGGGGCTTAAGCATATGGGAGAATGGCTTTAGGTTGTTTACTTCATGTTTACAATTGTATAGACATTTATTATGCTTTGAATGTTTATCAATAAAAATTCTTTTCTTATTTAATTGTTTGGTTTAGTATTAAATAAAATGTCCAAATAATTTGTGTTTTCAAATAGGATTATCGAAAACGTTTTGATAATGGAACCTTATAAAGTGAACTACAATCACAATTTATTTAAAGTCCCTAGTCTAAATCACTAAATTGGACATAAGTGATTTATTTAAAAGGCTAGTATATAATTAATTGATAGCGCCTTCCATGGGCTATGGAGACATAGAGATGTCTAATTGATTATATGGATGTATAGTAGATACATTGAGACTTGACCTAATTAGATTCTAAAAGTAGAATCAAACTACTATATTTAGTGGATTCCTTAGACATGAGTATGTCTTAATAACCACAATATAATTAGTTTAACTTTGACACCTGTTAAACGCCGTACCGTAAAAAGGAGGTTATAAAGGCAAGTGATCGAGTGGGCTAAGAATTGAGCGGGAGTTAAGGTCATACAAGAGTGGATAAGTCCTCCTATTAAATAGGAATGGTGTCCGGGCCTCTTGATGAGCGAGAAATGGAAAATTGCATGGCCATGCGGAATAGGATTAAAGAGTTAATCCTTATTTGAAGCGATTCGAACTCCCTCGGAATCAAGGAACATAAATTTGAGAATAACATGGTGTTATCAAATTTGGCATTAAGTGACTTAAGGAATTTTACATTGCGCTCTTGTCTTCGGACAAGTGGGAGATTGAAGGAGTATGTCCTTCGACATTCCGGCAATTACTAAATATAAATAGGATTTATATTATGAAGATAATAAAGTTAATTATTTTAGTAATCGTATTTTCTTGCTAGAGAATAAATATGATTAATAGGACAATATTGATTGGGCCTATAACTAAAATATATAAATCCTATGAGGTCACACATTGTAGCCCAAGTTGGACAAAGCAATCCAAATCCATTTAGGATTAGGGTTGGGCTCGGTCCAAAGGGGAATAGGAGGAGAATTAGTTCTCCTAACTAACCTACGACTCTTCTATTATATATAGGATATAATATTAGGGTTTAGGTGATGATTTCATTAATCGGTTTCTTTTCACAAGAGAGAGAAAGTGAAACCCAAAACTATTCTCCCTAACCGGCGCCTATACCACCTAAAAGCAAGAGATTTCTTCTCTTCCATTCTAGCAAACGTTGGTGTTCAACTGGTGCTCGTGGACTGATTAGAGGAGCAACACTTGGGGCTCTCGGATCTTCAAAGCTTGCATACAACAGGAAAATCACGCTACAAAGGTTTGATATTTAATCCCTATTGAATGATTCATATGTTTGATTATGTTTACGATCCTATGATAGATGTTAGGAAATTATTTCCCAAATTTCGCTATATGCATCTATATATTCCTACAAATACACACACTATAAGTGAGACATTATCTTGTTGTAAACCTCAATTTATGCATGTCTCATTACTGCATGTACAATTTCGATTTCCATTCCACCCACCACCCACACCCCCTAAGTTATTATATTCTCATCACTTGTATTTTACGCATTATCTAGTAAATTTATTTTTCCTCAATTTATAAAAATATTTTTAATACTAATTTAAATTGTTTAAGTCGGTAAAATTGATTTTAGATTATGATATATTCTTTTTTCTATAAAATTAACTATAAATAGAAAAAATAATATTGCTATGGGTAAATTTTCTAGTCATATTGATAATAGCATATGTTTTAGGGATCGTTTACTTGTTACTCCCTTATGTATTCTTCCATTCCCATCTTCTTTTTAGAATTTATATACATATGCAACCTTCTAAATATAATCTAACAATAACATACAAAAATTACACGGTGTAATATAAAGTAAAATATCATAACTATACATAATATGTTCCAAGTATAAAATAATCAACTTTTTAATCATATTGAAGCTACGATTATGTCCAAAATGCTAAGAACTTCAACTTACATGGAGGATATGTTTTTATATGTAATTCTGACAATAAATAATTTTATTTGTAACCATACTTATGTTATTTAGCGTACGTTCTCAATACCTTTAAAAAATAAGTTCCGAGTTTAACAAGTTCATATAAGTTTAGTTAAGTTCAAGTAAACTTAGATTAGTATTAGCACCTTATAAGATGAACGTAAATAAGTTTCAATAAGTTTGGATGATTTCAAACAAATTCTAGATAATTTCAGTCAGATAAATTCACGAGAATTATTTAGGTGAAGTGGAGACACCCTTAACCCGTTTTTACCTTGTTCGAAATTTGGAGCCCGTCAAAAGTAAATAAAATTGGAGAATATATTATTGTCATCACATTGATATTACAAAATTAAAATATATCTCTTTACAAAATCTATATAAAATCTATTAAAAGGCGTTGCTAAACAAGTAATGGTGCCACGTGCGTGGCACTTCCTTAAGAACGTTTTACTTCGTGCAATTCATGTACAATAAAAAAAATTAGAAATTGCATAGTATGAGGGCTTGATCTCGTGACGCCAAATTAATATACTAAAGTCTTAACCACTAGACCAAATGGTATTTAGTGTTATCGTTTTAAAGTATAATATTAATAACTAGTATATTTATCTAGGTTAATGTATCAAGAAGAGGTACTTCACCAAGTGTCATATCCGGGCATAGCTCGGTCCAATAGTTAGTTATAAAACCAAAAGTTGAAAGAGACACTCTTGTTACAAGAAAAGTAATACATATTCTAAAATTATAGGTTTATCATTTATGTATTGAAAGTCGTATAATTAAGATGCACGCACAACCATTTCACTATCTATTGTGATTTTTATGTAAGAAAAAATATAGTCATGTGAGGTTTTGTTAGATTCGTCTCCATAAATATACTTTCAAAATATCAAAATTTATATAATTTTTTAATAAAAAGTAATTAAAGATATTAATAATTAATATTGTGCATTGACAAACGTAAAAACTCAAGCTTGTTGCAATAGAAAAAGTATAGAGAAAATATTTATTTCTAGAAGATATCTATTTACTTAGTTACCGAGTTTCACTCATGTCGGGGAGAGTGGGGAATACACTTGCGCATTTAGTTGCTAGACTTTTCCCTTCTAATGGCTTCGGACAAGTGTTTGTAAGTGACTTCCCATAATTTTTGCCTTGGCGGAGCTTGATTAATTATTGCAATAATAAATCCCCCATCGGTTTTCTAAAAAAAAAGATAATATTTCTATTCTAAAAAGAAAAAGTCAATTGCAAATGTATATATTAATACTCGTTAATATATTGATAATTAACTCTTAATTTTTTTTTAAAAAAACTCTTAGAATTTTTATATCCTCCCTAATTAACACCACTAACCATTTAATTGCATCGGTATGTTCTACACATTACCCTAAATTTCAAAAACAAGATTATATTATAGTCTTTGTAGTTAACTATATATATATATATATATATATATATATATATATATATATATATATATATATATATATATATATATATATATATCCTCTTGAAGCTGAGAGTTATATTGATGAATAATTTATTATAATTTACTATGCAGAAAAGTTTAAAGGAACTTAGAAAATCATTTCTTCGACATAATCCAATGCTATAATTTTTTTTTTCACTTCTCTTAAGTATTTGATTGAAGACTAAAAGTTGTCACATATATTTTCACAATTTGATATCAGTAATTGTTTATTATTAGGAGTTGATCGATTTGACATGTATAAAAAACCCGAAAAGTAAAAGTTCCTAAAAAGTAAATTTATGATGTTTACTGTTTAGCTTACCTAGTCCCTCCCTGTAAGAAGTGCTATCCTGCCATCAACCAGGCAATTTTTATATTTCGTGGGAGAATTGTTTTTCTTGGAATTGCAATTTCAAGGGGAGTGTAACTTCCTGCAATCAAATAACTACTTAGACTTCATAATATGCCATTAGACTCAGGGGTGAATTATCTTCACTAGATTTTTACTTATCTTAACTGGTTTAAACTCTTATAACTCAAGTTATATTCTGTTCAACTTATTTTAACTTATTTTAGAAAAAAATAAGTTCGGATAAAATAAGATGAGTTTAAATAAGATACGATAAGTTCGGAATCGATAAGATAAGTTGTAACAACCCGACAATTCTCTATTTTCCAAAATACCTTTTTAATACAAAAACTTAGAGAATCATCAAACTATTATCTCCCCGTGTGATAATGTATCGACTTACTCGAAATTTTGCAACGGAAATAAATAAAAAACTTTGAAAGTAATAAACTTAGTCAACCATAAGTCGACTCCAAAAACCAAAGTCAACAAATCAATCAAACCAAAGTCAAAGTAACACAAAGTCAAATTCAAACCATAAACTAAAAGTCAACTATAATAATAAAGTCAACACAAGCTCTCCACGAAAATCCCGAACCCATGATGCATCATCTTCGAACCCGGGATAGACAATGCACTATTGATCCCGAGAGACTTTGCTCACCAAATGGATCATCACAGTAGAGGGCAATCGAGTCGGGTTAGGTCAATTTCGAGTTGACCCGATTTATATTTCGAGTCACTTACCCTAACCCAAACCCGACTTGATTCTAATTTCGGGTCGAAAATCATAACCCAAACCCGACCTTACCGATTTCGGGTTGACCCAAAATGACTGAAATGAAATTCAACTATACACGCTAAGTTATGAAAGTATGGGTTGATGACCTGAAATGAAATTTAGGTGATCCAAGAAATGGGTTTGGCCCAATACAAATAAGAATAACAAAAGATAGGTTATATAAGTTATGAAAGTCGGGGTTAATTTGGAGTTGACCAGACTCGAAAATAATCCGACTTCTAAATCCGAGTTATTCGGAGTTATTTTCGAGGTTCAAAAAGTCAACCCGAACCTAACCCATTATATTTTCGGAGTCGGGTTGGGTCGACCCATTTTTTATTTCGGGTCGGAAATCTCAACCCAAACCCGGAATTTTCAGGTCGGTTTCGGAGTCGGGTTATCGGGTTGGGTCAACTTTTACCGGCCCTACATCACGGGATCAATAAGCCATAGACATGATCAACATACACACACAAAGCACGTAATCGGCAAAGGCGAGTACTACATAATAGATAACTCAAATTAATTATAACTTAGATTGAATAGGCAATGGAAAGAGTTGTCCAAACCAAACCGGGTCTTCAATTTAGAAGACGAAGTATGGGCGCGACTCCGTACTCCCCACGACCAACGATATCGATGAACCTTTTAAATAAAATATAACACGGTGATCAATCCAGTACCAAGAAAAGCCATGGGCTACCACCATGTACTCCAACTCATACGTACTAGTCCAACACTTCAGATGATGTGCACAAGTCCAAAACTTATTGCTATTCACTTTCCATTTTAAGTGATTAATAAATTATTTATTTGTTATGACTCACAAAGGTAAGACAAACAATATAATCATCAAGGATACATAAACTTCTATTTTTATTTTAGGATTAGATAAGGTGATCATCAACTTAACAATCCAAGAATAATTCCAATTATAAATTCCATAATCATTATTTATTTGTTGATCCAAGTCAACAACCAATTAACCAACCTTTCATAGGTTAAATAACCAATTTACCAAATAAGGCCCTCGGTCCTCATAAAGTAATTAAATAATCCAAAGGGAACAACATGATCCAATTCACAATCCAATAACAACATAATTATTAATCCCTCATGTGAATTAATAAAATAAAGTTCTCAATCTCATATGCTTGCATCAAACATCCATACAAACATAATATAATCATTATAAGCAACATGCTTCACACAACCACTAGTAGAATAATTGTTTATTGCTGCGGTGGTATTGCTGCGGTTTTACCCATACGCAGCAATATATCACGTAAAAATAAAAGGTAAAATATAAAATAAAGATATTGCTGCGGTTTCGGCAAAAAACCGCAGCAATATGGTTTCAACGGGAAATTTTTTTGAAAAAAAGTTGACTTTTTGACCAGATATATTGCTGCACAGCAATATATTAAAATAATATTAAAAAAATAATATTTTAATATATTGCTGCGGTTTTTACAAAAAACCGCAGCAATATCCCCATTTTTTTTAATATAAGACACGCGTGCAGTTAGGGTTCTTGTTCCCCATTTTTTTTAATGTAGCCGTTTTCTCTCCTCTCAACTCTCCTCTCTCCTCTCTCATCTCCTCTCAACTTGCCGGGAAACTCCTCTCGCCCAAACAAGTCGCGCAGTTAGGGTTCGTCGTCCTCGCTACTCCTTTCTCTCTCTTCTCATCCTCGCATCTCTCATCATCAATCTCCTTTTACTTCTCTCGCCGGTCTTCTCTCATCAATCTCCGTCGCCGGAGGACTTTTCTTCCCCTTTAGAAGTCGATGATGCGCGAACCACCACACGCTTCTTTCTTTGTGAGTGAAACCGACGAGGTTCGTTTGAAAACCGCATCGTTTTTAATGGAGTGAAGGAGACGAACAATTTCCAGATCTGAAAACCGCATCGTCTCCAAGGCCGTCGTCTCCAAGCCCATTGTTCGTCTCCTCACACTCGGTTTTACCAGATCGACGAAGCTTTCAATTTTCTCTCTCCTCTTCTTCGTCTTCCGGCGATTTCGCGGTGAGTTCGCCGTTCACTTGACGAAGACGGTTCACTTCGTCGGCCTTCATCTCCTTAGTCGGCCTTCATTTTTTGTATTTTGTATTTTCTTCATTTTTTTTTTCAGTTTAGATCTGATGTTTTGGATTTCTATTTTTTTGTTTTTATTTTTTTTGAATGAATTATTTTAGAGTTTCTATTTTAGTTTAATTTCCATTTTAATTTTTAATGAATATGATATTTTAGTTTTTGGTATTGGTTACATTTTTCATATTTGGTGTGTTTCATAGCTTCATTTCTTATAATATCAAATGTAAATGTTGTAGTTATGGGTTTTATTAATTCATTTGTTGTTTGAATGAATTCCAAAAAATCTGGTTGTATAGTGTTCTTTGTGAAAATATTGTTGGGGTGAAGTATATGACATTAGAAATGTATGAATTTTTTTTTTAAAAAAAAACAACCTATTGCTGCTGTTGTTTTGTAAAAACAGCAGCAATAGACTCACATATTGCTGCTGTTTTTACCAACAACAGCAGCAATATGTTGCTTTTTAATTTTTTTTATTATTATTAACACTACCCATTGCTGCGGTTTTGGGTAGGAACCGTAGCAATAGGTTGCCCTATTGCTGCGGTTAAAAACCGCAGCAATAGGTAATTACCTTTTGCTGCGCCCTTTATTGTTGCGCGGCGAAAACCGCCGCAATAGGCCACTTAATGACCGCAGCAATAAGCAATTATTCTACTAGTGAACGGCATAAAATATGCAATTTCACTTGGATATAAATCACATATGAACTATAATTAGTTCCCTATACATGATACTACATAAATCTCATCCTTAGGACATGATACTAATCCAACCAACACATAGGTATGTACGTACCTTGGTAAACAAAATGGGAGGCCACTTTAATAAGCTTAAAAGTCGCCTAAAGAGAATTCTCCGCCTACCAAATATCAACATAACCACAAATCAATACTCTAATAAATTTTCAGCAACTTTAAAATACTTTAAACTCTCTTTAAAAATATTTAAAAATCTTTTTTAACCATTAAAACTTCACTACTAGTACCTCCTAGTATAATACCACTATACTAGTCATTAAAATCCTCAAAAATCCATCATAACTATGCTAATAAAAATTCCAGCAACTTATAATGTTGTCAAAACCTTTAAAAACATGTTTAAACATAATCATTATCATAAGAGTACCCAATTTCATAACTATAATATCATACTATGATTTTCCAACTCATAAAACCCTAAAAATCCATACTTTGATACTCAAAATCCTAGTTTAAACATAACTAATAAATCTGAAATTTTAATTACTTCACTATATAATCTACATAATCTGAAATTATATTTAAATCATCAAACTATAACTTTAAACATGAAAACATTAACTCAATCCTTAAAAATATCACTTTAACTAAATAAAAATAGAGGAGGAAGAAATAACCAAAGAGAGGAAGGAGGGAGAGACACGGCGGCACAAAGGGGAGGCTGGCCGCGGTGGTCGGCCGGTGAGGCTGCTGCGTCGACGAGGGACACCAAAGGGGAGGAGAGAAAAATCGAGAGAAAGAAGAGAGAGGCCGAAAGAAAAGAGGAGAAGGTAGAGAGAGAAAATAAGTGGGGAAAATTTGGGGGTTTTGGGGTTTATATAGTTAACCTTTTTGGGGGCTTAGGAAATTGTGTTTGAGGCTTTTAATAATATTTAATGATTGAGTACTTAGGCATAGTTGGGTTCTTCTAACCCAATCTAAAATCCTTTTTACTACACCTCAAAGATGTTTAAGCTATTTAAATAGTTTTCAAAGTATGACTGAATAAAATATGTGATTACTTAAAATCATTAAATAATCCTTTTGACTTTCAAATAGTCAACATACTAAGAAATAAATTATTTTAAATACTAAAATATATATAAATATACACTAAAATATATTTATAAAATTCATAAAATTATGAGGGATTACATAAGTTCAGATAAGACCAAGTAATAAGTTGAATTGAACAGACTAACTTTGTTAGCCAATACAATAAACTAGAATATAAATTCGGAAAAATTGATAATAACAGTCCCAACTATTCGACATCTTCTTTAATCAGTCCCAACTTTTTATTATTTTTAGTTGGACCCAACTTTTAAGTCAATTTGATAAAAATGGCCACGTTGACCGGGAGACCTCTGTCAGCAGGGTAAACCCACGAGTTTAATGAAATATTTCTTTTATGTTTTTCCTTTCTTTTCCTTTTCCCTTTTCTGTTTTTCCTTTCTCTTCCTTTTTTTTCCTGCCGTCTGATGCTCCTCTCTCCCTTCTACTTTCGTCCATTCTTCTTCTTCTACTCCCTCATAGCAGGCTAGCAGCAACATCAACATGGTTGGTGTTTTCGAGTTTGGGGGCAGGTTTTCGAGGACTCGTGGTTGATGTATTAGGATGGGGGTGGGTTTTCGTGGGTCGGTGGTTAGTGTTTCATGATAGAGATGGAAGATGGATATGAAAATGATGATGGAGAATTCAAGGTGCGATGGAAGAGAGATAAAGAGGAGTACTCGCGAGTGGGTTTTCGAGGTGGGGGTGGGTTTTAGGGGAATGGGGATGGGTTTTCGAGTTTGGGGTGTGTTTTTGTAACTCGTTGGTTGGTGTGGTGATGGGGATGGGTTTTCGTGGGCGGGCGTGGTGATGGGGATGGGTTTTCGTGGGTGGGCGTGGGCCTTGGGGCAAGGGGCAGATGGGCATGGGGGTAGGGATAGATTTTCGTGGGTGGGCGTGGGCCTTGGGGCCGGGGACAAGTGGGGTGGGGTGGGGATGGATTTTCGTGGGTGGGCGTGAGCCTTGGGGTGGGGACGAGTGGAGTGGAGTGGGGATGGGTTTTCGTGGGTGGGTATGGGCCTTGGGGCCGGGGACAGGTGGGGTGGGGTGGGGATGGGTTTTCATGGGTGGGCGAGCGTGGGACTTTCAGGGGTCGTGACATGGTGGTTGTTTGTGGTAGGGATGGGTGTTTGGGGTTGGAGACAGGTGGTGGTGGGTTTTGGTAGGGGTGGTTGTTTGGGGTTAGAGATAGGTGGGGGCGGGAAAGCAAAAAAATAAAAGGAAAATAAAAATAAAAGTTCTAAAAGTCAGATGTAAGAGTTTTTACTTGTTACACTAGGTTATTAGGTCATCAGCACCGTTTTTGGCAAAGTCATGCAATAGTTGGGTCCAACTAATTAAAAAAATATAAAAAGTTGAGACTGATTAAAGAAGATGTCGAATAGTTGGGATTGTTGTTATCAATTTTCCCTATAAATTCTTATAAGATAAGATAAGATAAGATAAATTAAGATAAATTAAGATAGTAAGTTAAGATAAAATAAGATAATATAAGTTCAAATAATATAAGATAAGATAAGTTCAGATAAGTCCAAATAAGTTGAATCAAATGGAGCATCAATGTGGCTGTACATAATGAACATTGTTAGCCCTTATTGGCCTTGAATTTAACTTATGCAAACTTGTTGACTTTGAACTAAACTTATTTAACTTATTAGCCTCAAATTAAATTTACTTAAACCGACTTCTTTAAAATAAGGTGAAAAATGAAGACAACATAGCTAAGTAGTGAAATTGATGTAAGTGATTGGAGTATCATTCATTAAAGACTCTTTTTTGAAAAAAAAATGTCATAATCTCAATTATAAGGTTTTTTTTTACAACGAGAAATCGTACATTAATTAAAAGAGGAAGTACAGCCTAATGCTAATACAACCCACCCTAAAGCAAACAGATAAACCTAAAGGAGCTTTAGGAGCTCGTACATTCCACCTAAAACAAAAGTAAATAAAACCGATACAAAGTCGCTTAGGAAGGGAGGCGTCACTGGTCAGTGCCTGTGATGGATGCAAACCTCGAATGGCTAATGGAAGAGGTAGAATAAGCGGATGACGATCACGATTAAGACAACGAACAACCATCGGCGAGCGTCGCTTCTCGCCACATGAGCAATCCCAACAATCTGCTATCGCTTGGGATTCTGAGCTCATGATCATGTGAGTCACGTTCCATTGTGACTCATTACTCTCGATCAAGAGTATCTCAGGTTTCTCCATGAAGTAGGAGAAACGCCGATGAATGGGCGTGCTGAAAACCCCCAGATGCAACTGGAGTGCCGCCTTCATATTTGAAGTTGTCAAGGCAATGCAAAGACAATTAAGATCAATGCCAAGCTAAAAAGAGAGCCGAACAAGTCAAGCTCTCGTACACACCTCCGATTTGCAAAACCGGAAAACAAACATCCCAACCATGAAAATCTATCATCGCTTCGTCCATGCTTACGCACCTTGTCCTTCATCACATAGTCCCAAAAACCGACATATTCTACTGTTAGAACCTTGAACCACCAATTCTGACCCAACTGAAAACTACTTGTCGATGGCCACAACCAACCACTGACAGCATCTTAAGCAACTCGTGAAAACAACGCATTCCTATTATTCGGAGATTGAACACACTTTTTCAAAAACAACCAGTCTTACTGACAACAACCATAACTAGTTGGAGAACCCAACAACCAGGGGGGAGGAGGAGGGGAAGCCCGACATTAGTAGGGGTAGGGGAAAGGGAAGCCCGACACTAACAGGGGGGATGGGAAAGGGAAGCCCGAAATAAAGACAGGGGAGGGGAAGGAGGAGCCCATAATAGCTACAACACTAAACAGGGACGCTAAGACGGGGACGGGGACCATGGACATAACCAAACGGCGACGACGAAAACCTATGGTACTTGTGGTGGCGACGCAACTACGGGGTTGGGGGAGGGGTGCTTGCGACGAGAAACAAAGGGGGGGGGAAAACTTCGGCGGCAAGAGCAGCGACAGGGGGAGGGAGAGACGGGGTGGGGGAAACAGAGATGCGATGCACGAGAGGGGAAGGGAGATGGCGACGAGGACCGACGCGACACGGGGGAGGGAAGACGAAGACTGACGCGCGATGGGGAAGACCGACGAAGCACGAGAGGGGAGGGGAGGGGTGACGCACGAGAGGGGAAGGGAGATGGCGACGCACGAGCAGGAGAACACCTATCCTACGAACCTAACTACAAGACAACGGTGGCAGGCTCGCCGGCGACCGGTAAAGCGACCGGCCACCAGCGAGCCTGTTGGCGCGGGCCTTTAGGGTTTGATGTGTTTTGGGGGGGGGAAGCTGGAGAGCGGCGGGAGTGTTTTAGGGTTTCCTAGCGGGGTATCAGTAAGAAAGTTGTTGGTACCTATACAACAATATCTTTAGGAATATATTATGTTATGAAGATTTCCAATAAGTATTTAATTCACAACACTGCTGGCCTTTCATGTATGATCTGTTTCGAGCAAGCATACCTACTGGAAGACTAGAAAATGAATGAACCACCCTCACAAGTCACAACCTAAGAAATTACAATAATTTTCGGGTGGAGAACATAATTATAAGGTTTGAAACAATGCCATTGCCAACTTTTCAATACTAAGAATTACACTAATTATGGTCAGCGTCTGTACATTCTTTTTTTTTTCTTTATCTTGATGTAGAAAGATAGTAAATGTCATCACGACAAACATGGTTTTAGGTACATTTCTAGTATTAAGTATTTAAGTTGGTGTAAATAATGCTTTTCTATCTGGAATCACATTTGGCTAATTTGCACTAGTTTGTTAAAGAGTGTAGCTAAAGCCTAGCATATTATTTTCATAGAATCACATGCATAGACCCTATGAATATGATCCTCCAACCATTATTCAAAGGAAGACTAACATAATGAACTTGTTGTGTTTAGGGGTGTGCACTGGTCCTGATCGGACTGGAATTTGGGTTTTTCTTGGATCGGGATTGGATCGAAAAATTCCTGTCCGATCCAGTCTGGACCGAATTTTTTTTTATTTTGAATCTGTTGGACCGGAATCTATTTTTTTTTTAAAAAAAATTATTTTATTTATAAAAAACTTCATTTTATATATATATATTAAAATCTAATAGTTTTGATAATAATAATCTTAAAGTAATAAATAGTAGGTTTTTAACTTTCTACCTTTTTTAAAAGTATAAACTTCATTTTTTTTTACTAAAAGAATACGTAATCGGGATTTTTGTGGAACGATGACCGGACCGGAATCTTCGGCTCGGTCCGGTCCAAATTCCGATCCGACCCGATCCGACCTTGATCTTTGCACAACCCTAACAGTGTTACACCATCAAGTTATAGTGGGACGTGTTTGGGAGTATTATGGTAAATTCATGATGATGGTAAATTTCTCCTGCATGGAAGTTGAAATTGACTAATTCAATGCTTGAGTATTTGGTCATTTTTTTATGGAAGTTGCACAATTTTTTTTTATTTATTTACCCATTACAGCACTATACACTGTTATATATTCCCTCCATTCCATAGTAGAGATTTTTACAGCAATTTGGTTTCGCTGCATGCCTGCTGCATTCCGTAACAGAGAATTTTATGCATGTTTAATTTAGTGTGCAGTTATATAAAGATAATAGCAATTTTGTAAGTAAGTTTTGATGCCAATGTTCAGAGACATTTTTTTCATTTCAAGTGATGATGCTTCTAGACTGTACATATACAAACAAATTATGTTTGACTTGTAAATGTATATATAGGAACTTTGCAGGATCAAGCCTTGTTAACTTTAACTTTATTATGTTTAGATCTGTAAATTGCATAAGAAAAATACACTAGAGAATCAGCTTTATTCACTTTAGATCAATTTAAACAGCATAAATTACTTTCAATCAGTGAAAATTTGGTGGAGTGAAGGGAATTTGAATCTAAACTCAGTGAAGACAAGGATTCCACAAGAGTTGCAACGTTTTATGCATGGTTTTTTCGCCATTTTCATCACTGGATCACTGGCCACTGGGTTGGCTCGCTTCTCGAAATCAATATATGCAAATCACCTTTTGGAAATTGGATTAGAAGGCTTCTATGGAGATGATAGGAAACAATACAATCCAAACAACATCCAAGCAGGAACTAACTTTATTACTAATAATCAAGTTCCTTCCATGGATTTTGCTACTGTCAACTGTTGCCCAGATCAATGGTAAGTCTCTTCCAAATTTTAAAAAACCAATCAAAATCCCGAAAAATTGGGATAAATCAGGTTTATAAGTAATTCTAGTAAGCTTTTTCTACAGGCTATCTGGTTCAACTGGTAAAGCACAACTCTCCTTCCTTGAGCAATGGGTGCAAAAACATATTTTGGACTCACTAAACATCCTTAAGAAGCCAGTAGTATTTGCAGAGTTTGGTAAGTCATATAAAGTTGCAGGCTACACCTCATCTGATAGAAACCAATATCACCTACTCTTCCATCTATACATCAGCCAGCGGAGGTGGGCCAGTAACTGGTGGGTTGTTCTGGCACCTGTTAGCCGAGCGAATGGACAATTTCCGAGATGGATATGAGATAGTACTAGGGGAAAATCCTAACATTACAGGAATAATTTCAGAACAGTCGTAGAAACTTTCCAGGCTAAAGAAGTATGCTAGGTGAGAGATACTGAGGAAGAAAGGAGCTGATACAAGTTATTAGTGGATGACATGTAGGGAATATATTGGCATCTTATATTAAGACTATCCATAGTTATATATACACATGAGAGAACCTCGTGGTTTAGCCCGTTTAGGTTACATGAAAAGGAAATCATGCAAAATTTATTTCTTTCCAATGAGGTTATGACTAAATCTAAATCACAAGACCGTCTCGTATGGTTGCGTTCTTCAAAATGATGGTAATGCCCGACCTGATGTAAAAGCCTTCATTTGGTCTATCTGCTTCTTCAACACCCTGGTTAATATTAATGCAGGAGTATAGTATAAGATGATTGTTACATTATTGGGTAGTCTTTTAATGCAAGAGTATAGTAGTATTTTCAGATCTAATGTCAAAGAAGAGAGAGTTGTCATGGGACTTACATCCGTGTTTGCGATTACCACATCTTTTCCAATTTTGGCGTTCTTGTCAATTATGCAATTCCTATACAGAAAAATTTATCAGAAAAATAACCTTCAACTACATGTGTTCATTTATGAATGGACAATCATCAATTGCTACCTATTCAATAGATCATTATGTTCGGTTTCAAAAAGTTGTGCTTTAATATCTTTTCAAACACTTCACATTTACTATTACTTCTTCTTACTAGATTCGGATGGATTTTTTTAAGGTCTTAAAGACAATTTTGAACCAAACCACAGAAACGACTAAAATTAATGCTACATTATGACGTCAACTTTTCGGAGAAAAAGATTTCCTCCAGAATCGCAATAGTATTGACAAAAACCCTCCTTGAGGATTTCTGTTCATGTAGCGTATGTTAACGTCTTTAAGTGTTGCTGAAACTCTTGAACAAAAATGGAGAAGTGCACATGTAGCGAGAGCAAAAGACTCAGAGGAGCGAAAGGGTGAGAAAGAAGTAATATTACTTTATTTTTGTATTCTGTCCGACACCAATAGGAACCTTTCCCTCAGCAAGCAGAGAAGCAATTTCTGATTCAGTTTGATAGTAATCTGCGCCCATCATCATGGTGTCCTGGAAACCCAAACAACATAGGCCTTGATTGATAGATATTTTAGGAAAGAGAAGTAGTAACTCCTTTACTTCCCTAGTCATGCCTTTGTTAAGAGATTGTAGCAAAGTCATAGAGAAGAAATATTATCTAGCGAGCCATTAGAAGATAGCAAACCTGGAACTCAACCCCGGACTCTAATCTTGAGCGAACACCAACAATGGAATGTTGGATGCTACACTCCTGTAGAAAACAACCATGGGATACAATGGAATCGACAATCTGGGAGGAAGGAAAAAAAATAGTTCAGTGAGACTTAATCATGAGATACATTCAGTGAAAGAACTCCTTCAGTTTCATAATTTCTATATGTCCTTATCTACATGTCCATAAAAGTATAATTATAGTACTATTTTCTTATGAGATTTATGATTCAATATTGATGATCAAAATTCGATCTCGAAAAACATGGGCGCCATCTATAATGAAATGGAAGGAGTAGCAGGTGGACTAATTATCATACCTTGCACCTGTCGACTTTTGTAGGAGGCAGAAATCTTGCAGATGTATAAAAAGGTGTTTTTGGATCGTAGAATTCAAACTTGGGAGGCTGCATTCAGAATAAACATTATCCTTAGTAAATAACAAGGTGAGTTTTCCTGAAAAATCATTAGAGATATTGGAGAAGACTATGAAGCTTACTTCTGTAGGCGATCGATCAATTCTATAGCTCTTAGGCTTCATGTTTACTTTAGTTATGAATTAGGTAGCCAACTTATAATTTCATAGAGCTTGGTATTTTTAAAGGTGAAAAGAACAAATCTTAAATAACAAAGCCTTTGCACCATGGCATACATCACTATCTGAAATGCAACAAGGCTAACCTGTTGTGTAAGGGCCAAATTGGAATCAAAGAAAGACTTTATGGTTCCGATATCCTCCCAGTAGTCATTAAATAGATATGCCTGCATAAGGGAAACAAAATCAGTAAGATAGCATCATTAACATGAGCATGATGAAGGAATTGTGTCCTTGACTCTAATGCAATTACTAAATATAACATGGATCATATTATGGAGATAATAAATTCATTAAATTGGGTCGTCTATACGTCTTGCTAGAGAATGCTATAGAACTTTGGGTTAGGAAATAATAAACCCAAAGCCCAATATAATGGATCCTATTAGATCACACAAAATACTTTGGATCAACAAAAAAACCTAGAGCCCATAAGGGGCCCTAGGGTGGCCGGCCAAGAGGAAGAGAGAGGAGAATTGATTCTCCTCCTAACCTAATTATATCTATATATATTTGGTTAGGCAATAAGGAAATATACTAGATATCTTTCATTATTCTTCTCTCTCATATTCTTTCCAAAAGTCACAAAAACTCCATTAAAGTAGAAGAAGAGTTTCTTCCTTCCAACTAGCATTGGTGGAGTGTTGATCCGGGTTGGTGGACCATGTAGAGGAATCACAATTGAGGTTCTTAATCCGGGTTATTCAAGCTTTGTGGAATTCACGCTTCAAAGGTAAATTCCTAACTATTATGTGATCCTTGAATGTATATGCATGAGATCCTGTTTTAAGTCTTTATGAATTTGATTCATGAAATTCGCAAGTACTTATAGAGATCCTACAATGGGTATCGCTTTTAGCCTCTTGCATATAATTTTTAGGTCATAATAATTAGATTTATTTTGATGTGTTCATGACTAATTTTAATTTGATTAAGAGGAGGAATTGAATTATGGATTGAATAAATAATTGGAATTGATTAAATGGAGATTTAATTGCTTAATTCTTTCAATATAAAGTGGCCGAATTTGTTGAAAATTCAACCCTAATTTTCGAAATTTAAATTCTGATTTTATTTCGAATATTAAATTCATATTATTAATCTGATTTTCATGTTTAATTTTATTTATGTATGAAAATTAATTCATGTGAAAAGAGTTTTATATGAATTAGAGATTAATTTATGTGAATAACCCTAAAATTAATTAAAATGGAGATTTTGATTTAATTTTCTGAATTAGGCATAAAAGAGTTTATGTTTAATTTAATTAAGATCACTAAATTAATTTTACAAATGTTGTAATTTTAATTTCCTTCCAATAAAACAATTTAAAAAAAAAAAAAAAAAAGGGGAGGAGGAAGAGGAGCAGCCACGGCTGGTGGCTGCTCTGGTGGTCTGCTGGCGGGCAGTAGGCGAAGGAAGGTGCTCCGGTGGTCTGCCGAAAGCAGTCAGCGAGGGAGTCGCTGCAGCAGCCACGCGTGCGACGCTGCTGGCTGGCTGGCGCTGGGCGTCTCTTGCCGGCGTCGGCTCGCTGGTGCAGTTGCCGGCGGTTTTCGGTGGAAAAGGGTTGACGAGGGTGGCCGGAGTTCTGGCTGCAGTGTTGGCGTGGGAGTCGTGACTGGCAGCCTTGCTGCTGGTCTGGTCGTACTCCACGCTTCTTTCAATTTTTTTTTTTTATTTGTTTTCTTTTAAAATTTCTGATAATTGGCAGCAGCTTGAAAAGATTTGTTTTGAAATTTTGTAAATCCTTTTGTTGAGTAAATTAAGCAAAGTCCAATTATGTTAATTATGTTAATTTTGACTGGGTCATAAATTAATTCCATAATTTTATTCTTTAATCTAATTAAAATTAGTAGGCAAGATATTATATGATAAAATCTTTAGGTGGTTAGGAATTACTTAAATGTTTTATCAACTTACCATAATTAAGAATATTTGATATTTTGATTGATGGCAAGTATATAATATGTGATATTATGATGTGGCTTTTATATATTTTGATATAATTGCTATGTATGACTAGTATGACCCAAATTAAGTTAGAAAATACGATCCGCGTATCGTGATGTATTCTTAGTAATTTTAAATACGATCCGCGTATCGTTAAGTATTTTTGTAATTTATTTAATCTAGTTATTATTTAAATTATTTTGATACTTATGTAATCCAAAGACGAAGTCATCACAGGCGCCCACGGATAAGGTGGATGGAGATCCATGAAGAGTCCAAGAATGAGCCATTGATGCATAGTTAGCTAGGATTAGGGGTCATCTTAGATCATTTTATTTTGCATTTTATTATTATTTAAAATGCTTATGAGTTTATTGTATGTTGGTTATCAATTCGCTAGAGTTCACTAATTCATAACAACATAATAAACTTAGGTTCCGCAAATATTAAGGTTAGCTTTTCCAAACATAAAGTGCTTATTAACCCTTAATTAATAATAATAGGTCATGCCTCCGTAGGGTATTATCATTAATTTTGGGAGATAAGGTAAAATTGCGAATTTTACTACTTAGTTTGGTTATCCTTAACAAAATCATCAAAAGCGTTTTGGGTTTTGAAGCAAGAGATAGTTAAGCATGCGATGTTTACCAATCTAAACAAGAATTATAAAGTGTTATAATTAGTAAAGGAGTTTACTTACCTTGAGAATGTAACGTTAAGATAAGGCCTCCGTCTCGCTTAGTGTTGCATGTTAATAGGATCTTGTATTCACTTATTCAAATGGGACATTAAAATTGAATAGGTGATCAACCTAGAAACCTTTGCATGTTTTAGGTTGTTTTATAAACATAATAATGAACTTTGTTTTATTACGTCGGAGATACTATGTCTAATAACAACAACAACAACTCCGGTTTCAACATTCGTCCTTTTCTGGAAAAGGACAGACTGAATGGTGAAAATTTCCTTAATTGGGAAAGGACCTTAAGACTTGTTTTGAGGTCTGAGGGTCGAGAGGATGTCTTAGAAACCCCACTTCCTGTGATTACTAATGAGTCTGAAAAGACTTTGCAAGAGTTGCATGGATTGTTGGTCAACGCTGAAAGGAACATCCCTAAGATTGAACCAAAGAAAGAGGTTTTGATGGTTCAAAAGGGAAAGGGTTTTAAGAAGAAATGGGCAGGAAAGAAGGACAAAGGCAAGCAAGTTGTCGTTGTTGCTGAAAAACCTAAGCCAACCGCCAAGCCAAAGGTGGCCGCGGAAAAGCAAGTGCTTCCATTGTCACAAGATAGGACACTTGGAAGAGGAACGCCCTCTATACTTGGAAGAAACGAAGTCCGGGGGCTTCCACTTCGGGTATATTTGTTATAGAAATCAATTTGACTTCTACTTCTTTATGGGTATTGGATCTGGCCAGTGGTTCTCACATAGTTAATGATGTGCATGGACTAAAAAGAAGTAGGAGGCCGGCAAAGGGCGAGGTAGAGCTTCGTTGGAAATGGAGCACGGGTTGCTGCACTTGCCATAGGAAGCTATAGTCTGCATTTGCCATCTGGCTTTGTTTTAGAATTAAATAATTGTTATTTCGTTCCTTCAATAACTAAGAACATAATTTCTGTTTCAGTTTTGGATTCTGAAGGGTTTTGTTTTGAAATAAAGAACAAGTGTTGTTCCATTTCTTACAATAATATGTTCTATGCCAATGCTAAATTGATAAATGGCTTATATGTGCTTGATAAGTCGTTACAAATCTATAACATAGATAGCAAGAAACAAAAATCAAATGATTCCAACCTAACCTACATTTGGCATTGTCGAATGGGTCATATAAACCAAAAAGCGTATTCACAAGTTACAAAAGGATGGTATAATTCCATCATTTGATTTTGAATCATTTGATGTATGTGAATCATGCTTAATGGGGAAGATGACAAAATCACCATTTACCGGAAAAGGTGAAAGGGCCAACGATCTTTTAGGACTCATACATACGGATGTGTGTGGTCCTATGAGCACAAAGGCAAGGGGAGGATTTAACTACTTCATTACATTCACATTGATGATTTGAGTAGATATGGATATATATACTTAATGAAACATAAGTCGGAATCTTTTGATAAATTCAAAGAGTTCCAAAATGAAGTACGTGAATCAACTTGGTAAGACAATAAAAGCACTACGATCCGATCGTGGTGGTGAATATTTGAGCCAAGAATTTGATGATCATCTAAAGGGTTGTGGAATTCTTTCACAATTAACTCCACCAGGAACACCACGAGTTGAATGGTGTATCCGAAAGGAGGAACCGAACCTTGCTAGATATGGTTCGATCGATGATGAGTCTTCGCGATCTTCCGATTTCTTTTTGGGGATACGCTCTCGAAACCGCTGCACACACACTAAATAGGAGCCCGTCAATGGTCGTAGAAAAGACTCCATATAAGTTATGGAATGGAAAAACTCCAAACTTGTCTTTTCTTAAAATGCGGGATGTGAGGTCTATGTAAAGCGGTTACTATCGACAAGCTTGCACCCAAAAGTCGGATAAATGTCTCTTTGTGGGATCCCCAAAAGAGACAAAGGGCTATTACTTCTATAACCGTCAAGAGAACAAAGTGTTTGTTGCTCGTGATGGTGTCTTTCTTGAAAAGGAATTTGTTTCTAGAAAGACAAGTGGGAGTAAAATAATTCTCGAAGAAATTCGAGATGAGCAACAAATAGACGTGGTTCACACCATGTCAGAGACGGCCCGACAAGACGAAAGTCTAGTTCAGGAGATGATGTATTCAACGCATGAACCTCCTACCGTCCCACTTGAATCAAGTGAAGATCTTCAAGGAGTTGAAGAGAACACTTCTCTTGATGCTCGGAGCCCCGCGTAGATCTAGTAGAGAAAGGATTCCAAACAAGAGGTTGGTTGATTTCTCGATAACCGAAAACTCGAAATTATGATTTTGGAGAATTCGAGCCTACTACCTACAAACAAGCTTTGACGAGCCCGGACTCGAGAAATGGCTTGAAGCCATGAAATCCGAGTTAGACTCCATGTCCGAGAATAAAGTTTGGACCACCGGTCGACTTGCACGATGGGGTTAACCCTATTGGATGCAAGTGGGTGTTCAAATTGAAAACAGATAAAGATGGAAATGTCTATGTCTATAAAGCAAGACTGGTTGCAAAAGGATTCAAAACAAATTCATGGTATAGACTATGATGAGACCTTTTCTCCAGTAGCAATGCTTAAGTCAATCGGATACTTTTAGCGATTGCTGCATTTTATGATTATGAAATTTGGCAGATGGATGTCAAAACAGCATTCTTGAATGGGTTCTTGAATGAGGATGTGTACATGACACAACCTCGAGGGTTTTGAGGATCCGAAAAATCCTAAAAGGGTTTGCGAAGCTTCGAGAGATCCATTTATGGATTGAAGCGGCATCTCGGAGTTGGAATCTTCAATTTGATGAGGCAATCAAGAAATTTGGTTTCATCAAAAGCGAAGAAGAGTCTTGTGTTTACAAGAAGTTTAGTGGGAGCGACTTAGTCTTCTTGGTATTGTATGTAGATGACATACTACTCATGGGAAATGACATACCAATGCTTGAGTCGATCAAGGAATGGTTGAAAAGTTATTTCTCCATGAAGGACCTCGAGAAGCCGAGTACATATTGGGAATTAAAATCCATAGAGAGCAGTCTCGAAGGATGATTGGACTAAGTCAAGAAACTTATATTGATAAGGTTCTTATAAGGTTCAACATGGAAAACTCGAAGAGAGGATTCATTCCCATGTCACATGGCATATCGCTTAGCAAGAGTCAGTGCCCGACTGAGCCTGATGAGTTGAAGCGAATGAGTAGCATACCTTATGCTTCGGCTATAGGGTCTATCATGTATGCCATGATAAGTACTCGACCAAGATGTTGCATATGCCTTGAGCATGTGTAGCGGGTTCCAAGTAAATTCAGGGGAAGCACACTGGATTGCAGCTAAGAGCATCCTTAAGTACTTGAGAAGAACTAAAGGCATGTTCTTAGTCTATGGAGGTGAAAGTGAGTTGGTTGTTAAAGGTTATACTGATGCGAGCTTCCAAACCGACAGAGATGATTACCGCTCTCAGTCGTGGTACGTCTTTTGTCTAAATGGAGGAGCAGTGAGCTGGAAGAGCTCAAAGCAAAGCACTGTAGCAGACTCTACGACATAATCAGAATATTTAGCAGCGGTTGAAGCGGCTAAAGAAGCAGTTTGGATCAAGAAATTCTTGACAGAGTTGGATATCATACCTAGTGTTCTGGAAGGGATTGAGTTGTTCTGTGATAACAATGGTGCTATTGCGCAAGCAAAAGAACCGAGATCACATAACAAATCCAAACGTGTAATGAGGAAGTATCACCTCATTAGGGAGATTGTTGACAGGAAGGGATGTCGGGATCTCGCAAAGTTCACACGGATGAGAATGTGGCGATCCGCTCACTAAACCACTACCTCAACCCAAGCATGAGTGTCACGCTAGGGCTATAGGCTTAAAGCAAATGTTAGAGTGGCTTTAGATTGTACTAGGTTTAGAGAAACTTATTACAATGTAGAGACATGGTTTTGCTATTTTATGTTTATGAGAAATAAAATTTTATCTTATTTAATTTTGGTTTGGTATTAAATAAAATGTCCAAAATATATCTTGAATTCAATGGTTTTGTCAAATATGTGATTTGATGAATGAAACACCATAAGTGAACAGAATTCATAGAATATCATAGTTCCTAATCTAAGTCGTTAAATTGGACATAAATGACTTATTAAAGGATTAGCATATAAGATTGATTGATAGCGCCGTTTCATGGGCTATGGGAACATGGAGATGTTTAGTCAATCATATGGACATGTATAGTTGATACATGGTCGAACGTACCTACTTAGAAGTTTCTATAACTTCGTAATTATATTAGTGGATTCCTAAGACATGAGTGGAACACTACTTAGCCTAATGATTGGTATAACTTTGATACTTGTCAAACGTCATGCCGTAAAAGGGGACTATAAAGGCAAGTGTTCGGGTTGTGCTAAAAGTTGAGTGGGAGTTTTGGTTGCCACAAGATTGAAAAGTCCTCCTATATGAGATAGGATGGGTGTCTTGGCCCCTTGGAGAGTGAAAGTTGAAAAATGCATGGCCGTGCTCAAATGGATTATATGATGATCATTTGTTTGTCAATTTGAACTCGGATTTCAAGGATTAATTTGAAGACTAGTATGGATGACATAGAAATATGATCATACTATCAAATTGGACACTAAGAGACTTAAGGAATTTGAAGATTGCACACTCGTCTCGGACAAGTGGGAGATTGAAGGAATTGTGTCCTTGACTCTAATGCAATTACTAAATATAACATGGATCATATTATGGAGATAATAAATTCATTAAATTGGGTCGATCTATACGTCTTGCTAGAGAATGCTATAGAACTTTGGGTTAGGAAATAATAAACCCAAAGCCCCAATATAATGGATCCTATTAGTCACACAAAATACTTGGATCAACAAAGAAAACCTAGAGCCCCATAAGGGGCCCTAGGGTGGCCGGCCAAGAGGAAGAGAGAGAGGAGAATTGATTCTCCTCCTAACCTAATTATATCTATATATATTTGGTTAGGCAATAAGGAAATATACTAGATATCTTTCATTATTCTTCTCTCTCATATTCTTTCCAAAAGTCACAAAAACTCCATTAAAGTAGAAGAAGAGTTTCTTCCTTCCAACTAGCATTGGTGGAGTGTTGATCCGGGTTGGTGGACCAAGTAGAGGAATCACAATTGAGGTTCTTAATCCGGGTTATTCAAGCTTTGTGGAATTCACGCTTCAAAGGTAAATTCCTAACTATTATGTGATCCTTGAATGTATATGCATGAGATCCTGTTTTAAGTGCTTATGAATTTGATTCATGAAATTCCGCTTAGAGTACTTATAGAATCCTACACATGAATCAGCACACTTCATCGGAATCAAGGAATTAGAGCTAAAATAAAAAATGCAACACTGCTCGAAACAGAAGCCCCTATTCACCTGAACATTGTACTCTCCTACAGCTGAAGGAATAATCTCCGAGCCAAAATCATTGCTTGAAGGGTATTTTCGATTGAGAAGCTCCGTAAGAACATCCGTTCGAAAGACATAAACACCCATTGATGCAATATATGGGTTTGACATAGCTTCAAGGTCTGAGAGCCCAAGAACAGTCGTATCTACTTGCTATCATAAAGGATAGAAACTATATCATGAATCGGGCAAAAAAAAACTAGGGAAATATTGAAGATTAATGACATACACCAGCTAGCAAGCAAGAAGGTAATTAGTATACCATTGCTGTTAGATCAGAACCCTTGGGTTTTTCAGCAAAATGGACAATGCGTCCAGTGTGATCAATCTTCATCAGCCCATAATCCGATGCACGGCTGTTAAAAAATAAGACAAATTAAAAGCACGGAATCACAATGGGAATGACAAATCATTATTTCTTCACTAAAAGTACACTAGAAATGTTTACTTTTCCATACAAATTATCATCGAACTTAGGAAGGCAGCATCCTAAGGACACTAGAAATATTACATGCATACCTGTCATCCATGGGTATGCATGACACTGTAATATCAGCATTGGTGTCAATGTGCTTCTGGTAGGATACAGGAAAGTGAATTAGAAACTTTCCCGAATAACTTGTGAAGAGTACGCGAATTCAGCAGAACGAGATGTAAATATAGTGATACCTGCACAAAACTCATGTAATCCATTCGGTAAAGATGATCACCGGATAGAATAACTATATGCTCGACATCCTTGGATTTGGAATCCTGCATAAATCGTTGCAGACATCAGTTCCTTGTAATTAATCATAAAACCAATTACTCTCACCCAATAATCCAGCTATGAGCCATAAGACGTACCTCAAATGCCCAGAAAAACTGTCTTACCGCATCAGCGGTGCCCTGGAACCATTTCTTTCCTGATTCTCCAGGTGTTTGTGTAGCAGCAAAAACCTATTCACAGTCAGCAACAACACATTGTTTTCCTTAATCGTTTGATAAGGTTATACTAGGAAAATACTCCCTCCATCCAAAATTAGTTGTTACATTAGTGTCTGATTGTCTCA
Organism: Beta corolliflora; assembly: GCA_947648045.1. Taxonomy (NCBI): domain Eukaryota; kingdom Viridiplantae; phylum Streptophyta; class Magnoliopsida; order Caryophyllales; family Amaranthaceae; genus Beta; species Beta corolliflora. Next base: position 176,912 of record CANSZD010003777.1, on the reverse strand, counting down.
ACTCCTCATGATTAAAGTTCTGTAATGATGTGCTATCCTCATTGCCTACTTTAAGTAGTGGCATAATAAACAAATTAATAAGATATCATTACAATTATTATGCAAGGTGACAAGCTTTTCCAAATATCTTGAGATAGTACATGTGACTAATACTACCTAACACCGACAGTAATTGATCATCGAATCAATGTGCAAAACTATCGAAATTGTTGTCATTCTTGTAGTACCGATTACAAGAGCCAAAAAGGTCAATTTCATTAAAAGTGCTACATGACAGTGTAAGCTAAGGCCATCAATCTAGTGCACAAAGTTCCCTCCAAAAGCAAGAGGGGTCAGCTATATACTGTCAAACCAACTGAATAGCAAACTGCTGTTAAAGATGTAGACATGGTTGTCCTCTTTTCTTACCTCCACAAAGCCATCCCCAAAATTCACACCATCTCCAAAATTATACGTTCGAGCAAGATGACGGTTAAGCGAGAATGAATTGAACTGGGTAAGAATGAAAATCTTTCTAATGCCACTGTTGATGCAGTTACTCATAGGCACATCAATCAGCCTGTAACACCCTCCAATTGGCACCTGCATACCATTTTTAACATAGTTATTTTTCACTAAAAGTTGATAAAATTTCTGCACTTCATAAATAGTACTTCATGTCACTTAAACATTGCAACAAGATCATGAAATACTAAAAGCATTCAACATTATAAACACAGAATATCATACTGCAATATATCATGCTTAAATTTTATGAGTTTCATCAATATTTCACTAGAATATCATACTGCTGGCTTAGCTCTCCTGCTGGTAAGAGGAAAGAGGCGAGTCCCAGCACCACCACCCAGCACAATTGCAGCCACATTTTTTGGGTCAGCTTTTGGAGATTCAAATAATGCTGGCTCATATTTCTGCACTCAAAAAAACCCCAAAAAAAAACACCCAACTTCAATATTTAAAGCAAAAATAACAATAAAATTGCATAATTACTAACAAAAAGACAAATTATATAAAATTGAGAATTCATACCAAAAAAAAAAAAACTTACCAAAGATTCTTTAACACTTTGATTAAAATCTGAGGTGAGAACAGAAAATGCAACCCCAGGTTTATTGACATTTCTACCCTTGCTCTCAGTTCTTGAAAACAGAGCTTTCAGATCTTTACCCTTCAAACTTTGACTGATTCTCCCTCCGAGAAAACGTTTCTCTCCAACTTCTGCAAAATGGGCATTGACATTCATGGCTGCTGCACTTGCATCCATAGCTTTTCTTTAAAGCTGCTTCATTAAAAAGCCCAAAAAAAAATCTTTAATTTTCAGTGGAGTGTTTGTCATTTATGAAAGAAATTATGATTACATAAAGGAAATATCTTTATACAAAATTGAGTGAAAAGTATTGATTATAAAAAAAAAATTCTACCAACTTTATTGTAAAAGTATGAAGATTCTAAGACCAGATCATATTATAATCATTAAATAGCTAAATAAATACCCAGATCAGAAAGGTTGCATGGAATGACATGTGAATCATACCCAGAAAAAAGTAAGCAAAAATATTACTGGAATGAGAATCAGAGGTTTAGAATCTTGGAAGAACAGAAAGTGGGTTGTCGAGTATCACAATGTTGCTGAAAACTGATTAAAGGAAAGTGAGAAATTTAATGAAACGTTGTGGGAAATTATATTGTGCAAAGAAATAGAAACACTAAAATTGGGGATTTAGAAATGGAAAGTTTTTCTTTTGACGGAAAAATGGAAAGTTGTGTGTGTAAATCAAGTTGTCAAGTTGCTTGTCATATTTCAGTGGGAGTAGGGTACTTGGACTCTTGGGGAGTGTGATCACTGAAATCACTGATATTTTCTGAATTTGGTTACACCGCTTTTTTTTTTTTTTTTTTTTTTGAATTAAGGTTACACACCGCTTTCAAATTGCACAGTCTCGTCACTCGGGTAGGGGTGTTAATGAGCCAAGTCTGCTCGTGAACTATTTGAATTCGGCTCTTGTCCGCTTTTGTACTGGTCAACAACCTTTGGGCTTCGATGTCATATTTCAGTGGGAGTAGGGTACTTGGACTCTTGGGGAGTGTGATCACTGAAATCACTGATATTTTCTGAATTTGGTTACACCACTTTTTTTTTTTTTTTGAATTAAGGTTACACACCGCTTTCAAATTGCAAAGTCTCGTCACTCGGGTAGGGGTGTTAATGAGCCAAGTCTGCTCGTGAACTATTTGAATTCGGCTCTTGTCCGCTTTCGTACTGGTCAACAACCTTTGGGCTTCGAAAGAATTGAACGAGGAGTCGTATGAGGTGAAAATCTCAACCAAGAAAGATGGAATCTCCTAAACAAAAAACAAGTCATTTATGGATATTATCTGGATCGTGCGCGGCAGCTGGTATAGATGAAGAAAAGCGGGTCGGTCAAAGCCCGACTCGAGTCAAATTTGAGTTCGGCTCAATATTTTAATGAGTCAAGCCTGAACTAGCTTTAACTCGACTCAAAAACTCGTGAACAAGCTCGAAAATTCTTTCAAAAAAGAATTTATGTAAAATGTAAAGTGTCCCACAACAGTTATAAGGACAAACAATATCTTTTTTTTGTCCATAAAATGTTACTACCCTAATTTTACTTATTGTTTGATCTTGTATTCTTGTCCTACATTGGCTGGAAATTAAAAGTTTAAGTCTATGTTCTTTATAAAGGGAACAAAAAATTATAAGTTCTCTCTCATTGGATAGGAAATAAATTATAAAGCTTTTGTTTTATATAATTTGATCTTGTCCCACATTGATTGGGAATCAAAAGTTTAAGCTTATGTACTTTATAAAAGGAATAAATAATATTTTAAGCCTATGTACTTTATAAAAGGAATAAGAAATTAGGCTTTATTTATTTAACTTTGTCTAGAAGAAAAATATTTAAAAAATTAAACAGGCTACCTTAGTGAGCCCGATTATATTTTTGACTTGTCGTACCCTGTCCATCAATGTTAGTGGGCCGGGTTTGTCCCTCCCCAACAAAATCTATTCTTAAAAAATTGTCCAAGCCCACTTAAAAACATCTCCAATTTTCGCTAATTTGATCTCCGTTTTCTCTAAAGGACTACTCCAAATACCTCACTCAAGGTATATGGATCGGCTAGAGCTCGAGTTGAGTCTCAGATTGGGTTGAGCTCGTATCAGGCGATCTCGAGCTCAAGTCAAACCTCGAGCTGAGCCGAGCTCTTATTTAGTTTTCTCGAGCTTGAGTCGAGCCGGACTTTACCCATTTAGTCGAGGCTTGGTCTCGGGTTGGCTCGTTAACAACCCTAGTCTTGTGCACCAAATATAAATAAAATAAAAACATTGAAAGGGACTTAATAGTTATGAACAACTTACGATTATAATAAAGACTAATAAGTTATAAAGACTAATAAGTTATAATAAGTTTTAAAAAGTTCACCAAAAAAAAAAGTTTAGGAAAACAAAGTGAATTCACCACATTCTCCAAATTCCAACAAAAAAATTGGTTGAAGCGGCGTGGTTGTGGGTGCTGGTGCTGGGGGAGAGGGGGTCAATGAGGGAGAGGGTGGAGGGAGAAAGAAGGATGAGAAAAGTTATTGAGGAAGAGAAAGAAAAGGGTCAAATAGGTTAAATTAAAGGTTAATTACGGATTATGAGCTAATTACGAATTAATGACTAACAGAGTTAACAGTCGTTAATCAAAAATATTTTGATGTCTTTTCAAGAAAATACGGACATACGTTGAATTCTGAAAAGTGCGAGGGTATATGGTGAATAATTTTTTTTGTCGAGGGTATAGTATATCGTGAAAAACCGAATAAAAAATAAGACAATATTAATGTTGCATTAGTCAAACAATACATACAAATTACTTTTTACTTTGCAACCGATACAAATATCACTTTGTATATTGAATTAAAAGTGTTGTATATTAAATAAAAATTATTGTATACCGAAACCAACATATCATAATCGTAATATGATGATACATTGATTTTCATATACAACATTTTTAATTCAACATACATTATTCATAAACTCTATAATTAAGAAAATGTTGTGGATAAGAAAAATGTTTATTTTGACTATGAGCTAGGAATTCTAAACTCAATGTATATATAGTTCGTATATAGATGATGGATTTTTCAAAAACACAACATCAAAAGAATAATAATGGGGGAATAAAACCGTCTACATAATACTCCCATTTTTAAAAAAATCCATCTTATATCAGATCTCTATTCTATATGGGAAGAGAGGGGGGACACCAAAATATTAAAAGCCCTATTCTACCCTTGATAAATTAAACAAATTACAACCAAAAGAATACAAGAAGAGAAAGAGAAAGAAAAAGGAAAAAGGAAAAACAAAAAAAATACTAAGAAGACAAAACAACCGTAACTCAACTGCCTATTCTCACAACATTTTCCAAAAAAAAAAATGTAAAAATCAATATTAACCAATAACTAACATATCTCCAAAAAAAACCATCAATCCCTATTTTCATGGAATAACTCCCACTATCATAAAACAAACTTCTTCTTCTTCGTCATCTGAATTCATCGCTTCTCAATTTGGAGGACCTTTCCATTATCTGAAAAAAACACACGTTTTACTAGAGTTCGGTTTCAACAACCAAAAACAGGTAATTCATATCCCCCAACACTATTGTAAAGAAAAACAATATCGATTTTGTTCTCGTATCCGATTCGAAAGATTTTAATGTAGCAAAGTCGAACCAATTCACACGTAAGATCATTAGAATTTTGGAAGCAACAACAACTCAATGACCAGGTATGTGTTAATAATTGTAATTGCTTAACAGATTGGTATGTTATTTGTCTAAGTAGGAATTCTTCTTATTACTTAAAGCTCATGTTAGAATTAAGAGATTAAGCATACTTCTTCTTTGTGAACACTCAAATGTCAAAATCAACCAAGTAATACATTACTCAATTCTAAAAACCGCAACATAAGAAGCCTCGGTCGAGATAAAAAAAAATTTAAAAGTCCACAATTTAAAAGTTATTCTCACAATTTTCAAACTCGCTTCATGGCAAATTCTACGGTAATAATATGAAGAAGTATCTAAATCATCTACAAATAATACGCTTTCTTCCATCTTCAAAACAATTTTTCTTATTTTTTCGCTTATTTTTCTATAATTTTTCCTCGATTTTTTTGGTTGATATTTCAAGGTATAATATGTTAAGCTTGGTGATCTTTGCCTCCATGTTACAAGCTTGTAACTCAAATCAAATGCAAGCCATTTTAAGAAAAAAAATAATAAAGAAATAAGTTCGGACTTACAAATGTGGCAACTAAAAACATAAAATGGAAACAAAACGAATGAAAATTTCTAGCGTAGATTCAAATGCAAGTCATTTTGAGCAACAATCATGAACATTCAACCGAATTCGATTTCAAATGCGAGAAACTCAAGCATAAACAAAAACAAAAACAAATTGCAAGAAAAGAAAAAAACCTTACAGATTTTAATGTACAAAATTGCATGAAAAATGTTGAAAAAATTGCACTTAATCTACCCACACAAAATTGAAGGAGGACTTTCATCTTACCCGAAATCACCTTTCACGAACCCCAAAACATAGAGAGTGTGAACTGCGAAGAAACCATATGGTGCCATGGTGGTGGAGGGGGGTGTTGGTGGTGGTAAAGGGGTATGAAATAAGATGAGGTTTAGAGAGAGAAATGTGTTTTTGAGTGTTGGTGGTAAAGGGGGTATGAGTTATGATGTACAGTATGTTATACTAGAGTAGAAATGTGTTCATGTTTTATTATGTTTTTGACTTATGTTGAGTTAGACTTTTCTAATTAACTAATATAAATGAGTTTATGATATAGACTATATATGATATTAAGATAATCTAACCCTACTATATTCAGCAAATCTAAAACAATTATATGAGATATAATCTAAGAAAAAGGGGTGATTTAATAGGGCCGATACAAAAAATGTTGTAATATACCAATAATATAATTATAGTACTATAAAACATTGTAATTTGTACTGCCTTCGTGGCTCATATGGATCAAAAAAAAAAGTACTATAAAACAATATAAACTTGCTTATTATCTGCAGTGTAATAAGTTTAGATGAGATATAATAATATCTAACCAGGTTTGGATAAGTTCCAGTTGAGTCCAGATAAGTTCAGTATACAAAAATAAGTTGAATAAAACAGGTTAGTAATTTATTAACATTTGACTTTGTACTATATTGGTTTATAAAACTTCATAATAGGCTTAGCTAAAAATCTTTCAATTAATTATCAACACTTATTAATCTTTGTTTTAAATAATGTAATCATGACCTTTATTCTTGGCTACCCACAAATTTATATTTTTAGATGTCATATATGCATGCCCCCGTTTGTCTCAACCCAAGGCTCTTTTCCATGCCTGCCGCAACTGTCACCCTTAGACTGAGGCTTTTATAAAAGTTAACACTTATTGATATAATTTAGCCACTCTAAATGGGGAGAATTGCATTTCCTGAACTAACTTTTATTATGACATAACTTTTTAGAGATATGTAATTATGCATCTTAACTAACTTTCATAATAGTTTCGCACGCATAGCGTGCATATAAAGCTAGTAACTAAGAAAGGGAGGGAATTAACCTCACGACTTCACTCTTTTTGTTAAAGAAAATCTTCTTTATTTGTCTATCCTCCACTAATCTCATGACAAACCATCTTATTATTGTGCTGAATGAGTTCTGATAGTGAACGAGATATTTGCTCAGACGGATACCACAAATATTTGCTTCGTGAGTCAATCATCACTTGCTTAGAGATTACATGTCAAGTGATCTGAACACGTGTCATAATTTAAAATGAACACCTAATTAGAATTGACCAGTTATTGGCTACTAGCGCCCCGT
>CANSZD010003777.1:0-167500 GCA_947648045.1 Beta corolliflora | reverse complement strand
AGTAATGACAGAACGGGTAATGAAATGGAGGGAGTAGACTTGTCTAACGGGTTGGACATCCGAGGTTTAGGGGGTAGTAGATATGGTTGGATTAGATATGTTACGGGAGTATTTGCGGGATGGGTCATATACAGGTCGATTTATACGGGTTATGGGCTGGATTATGAACCGGGTACGGGTTAGTGACGCCTTCTTATCAACTTTTTATATTTTTCGTATAAAACGAGTACTTTTCATTTATATAATAAGTATTTCATCTTTAGTTATTCCTCCATTCTGAAATAAATGGAATACTTTTTTCAAAAGATTCTCACATAAAAAAGAGAAATGTTTTTACTGATTTCAGAACGGAGGAAGTATGATATTAAAATCATATTAGTAACATATACTCTATGATTTAAACCAACAAATTTGATAGCATTTCGATCAATAATGGTACTGTAATACTCTATTCTTTTGTGTGCACTATCAGTTCAGTTCAGCTAATCTAGTTTCCTCTCACAGCTTTATTTCAATGCAGTTCAACCCAAAAGAATAAAGCCTAAAAGGTGTTCAAGCATAACAAATGAAAGATATTGAAGTGATGTAAAAGATACTTTTTATTTCATGTAAATATATAATATCTTTGATTATTCATTAGTTATTATTCGTAAAAAATTTAGAATTTCGGGTCAACCGAGGCGAAGTCGAGTTCAACCCTAATCCCGACCCAAAATTATTTTTGAGTTAAGCGCCTCCATATTATTTCGAGTTCCGGACCAAAAACTCTTATCCATAATATACAAAATCGGGTTGAGTCGGATAAGGTATTTAGGTCGGGTTGGGTCGATCTCGGATCGGGTCATTTGTGGACATTATGAGGGAGTATTACATTTTGCATATGGGGTAACCTGAATGAAAAACAAGTAAAAATTGGGCTTTAATCCCAAACCCATAACATACTCCCATCAAAATTCACACACTAACCACATCCTCGGAAAAAAACCCACATCTCTTTCTCTCTCTCTCTCCAACACAAGTCACAACAATGGCGCTCACCCTATCCAACCAATTCCTAGCAAAACTCCCAACTCCCACAAAAACCTTAACTCTCCCAAAAACCTCAAACTCTTCATCTTCAACTCTCCGCCCACAATGGAGCTGTCGTAAAAAGGACATTCACCCAGAATTCTACGACGATGCTAAAGTCTACTGCAATGGTGAACTTGTCATGACAACTGGTGGGACCCAGAAAGACTACACCATTGATGTTTGGTCGGGTAACCACCCTTTTTACCTCGGTAATCGCTCTGCTGTTCTTGTGGATGCTGATCAAGTCGAGAAGTTTAGGAAGAAGTTTGGTGAGTTGTCTCAGATTATGGAAATTCCTACTCTTAAGGGTGAGATTGTTCTTCCTCCTAGAAAGAAATCTAAGGCCAAGAAGAAGTAAGATTTCAGATTTTTCTGGGTTTTTTAAAATTGTTTTAGGGTTTAATTTGTGTTTTGTTTGTATAATGTCATTTCGGTTTTGTGTTTGTTTGTGATGGTGAAATTGATGTGAATTTGGGTATATTCTTGATGAATGAAATGAAATTTGTGTGTTTTAGTATGGAATTTTTTAAAATTTATGTTAGTTTCAGTAGTTGATTTGCAACGGGTTTGTATTGAGTGTGGAATTGTTGTGAATATAATCCTAGTTGATGCTAACTTGTTGATTTTGTTGGGATGTTGTTGCTAATGCAATTTGAGAAAGGATAAGAGTTTAGCTTGATAGCGCGGTAAGTGTTAGGAGAAATTTGAATTAAGATGGTGTCTGTTCTTTACCCGAACTCTTCATTTTAACTCACGTACCCGTGTGACACTCGGACATTGGTATGATACTTGGACACTTCATTTTGATACTTGGACACGTACCAGTGTCCGACACTCATACCCGAGTCCAAGTAACTTGGCTTTAGATAATGAGCTAAGGGTTGAGAATTGATCAAGTATAGATCCTTTTCCCGCTTATAGTAGCTCTCAGATGCTCTACAATGTCTTAGCGGGTTAGAGGTTAGCTGTCGAAACAGTTTTTTTGGCGTCTAATTGAGCTATTATGTGAAGTGTAGCTTTTGCCATAATATTATCTTGGGGGAAATGTGACATCAATCTTTCTGCTTTGTTTTTATCTTACAATCCTTAAGAAGGGGCTAAAGATCAGATTGGATGCACATTAGCAATGTTTAGTTTTACTCACTACTTCAGTAAAAAAGTAATGAATGCTGGGACTTGTTAGTGTATAGAGAACCCATTAAAACAGTACATTCTGCGCACAATCAGCTTTCTTTCATTCTTTATGTATCGCTTATGGATAACTTTTTCGTCTTCAACAATGCATACGTGATCTCATATGCATTCACTGCAAGCATACATATGTGTATATACTGAATAAGACACATAGGATTGCACTTCTGCAATGCCTCTTTGTTCTTCTATTGCAAGGTCTGGAAATTTGATCTCCCCCTGCAGCCCCTCCTTCCGATTCGGGTACATAGTGCAACTGTTCTCATCACATTTGGTTCTGTTCTGATTAAGTTTTCGCTCCTCTCTCTCCTTTTTATCTTCTCAATACTCTTCTTCCAGAGTGTGTATCGATAAGAGAATTTGGAGGGGAAAGGGAGTTAAAGTTAGGGCAAAATTCATTTTCTTTATCCTCGTAATGAGAAAACCTTTCCAATGTTGGAAAGCTTTTGAAGATAGAAAAAAAGCTCACCCTTCCCTTCCTTTCCTTTCCTTCTCCTTCCTTTCCATACCTATCTCTCCATGATTGCTAACTAAACAAAGTGTGACAGCATCAGGGAATGAAGCAGAGCTTACACATCTTCTTCCTTTTGTACTGTGCGAGTTAGTCAATTACCTCAAATTTGAATTACATTGAGTTGTAGATTGCGTTATGAACGAACCATTAGGGTGAGAAATATATAAATGTAATGATATTTAGAGTATTTGAAAAGGACTTGGATTAGCAGATGCAATGATCAATGATTAAGAGGTACTTGAACATAGATGGTTTTTCTTTCGGATGGCTTAACTTGTTCGTTCATCCACACCATTAACTGAAAAAAAATCTATTTGCCTAACTAGTTCGGCAACTAGCAGGGGTAAAATGTCCTAAATATTCATAATTAGCAAACCATTGTTTGACTTGGATTGAGGGAACTATCGGTGTTTTACCCGTGTTAGTCCCATAATTGTTAGGCAATTAGCCGAAGTCGACCAGAATCATGCTTTGCAGTAGCTGGACCTCGCAGTAGCAGTAGGAGATTTCTTCGTAATTTGAGGGCATGATATAATGTGGTGACTGTAATTATGTTAGGTTTTTATGGATAGTATCAATGCTAATGTTAGTAAGTTACTTGGATTTTTGAGAAGTATTGGACTTAATGACTTAGTGTAACTTTTGGACACCCCCTACTAATTTGCTCATGTTATCCTTTTTGTGCTTAGGATAATGGCCTATACAGTAGACGGGTTAGTATAATGGGTGGACCTATGGTGGGTCGCGTCTAGATTTTAACAGGTTGGGCCGATTTGTTCAATTCAAACATGGGCCAACCCATAAATCTAAATGAGTTTTGAAGACTTTTTAATTGATTACGACTATTGTAAGATTATAGGATAAAAGGCCCGTAATCTATTAATCTTGGACATGCATAATCTAGAAATTCACCCCTGTTAGACTATAGGCCCCGTAAGTCTACTATGTGGTAAAAAAAAAACGTGGCAGAGTGTAGATTTTTTCTATCTTTTCTTAAACGGGCCGTATGGGTTTCAAATTGGGCTCTGACCTTATTTTATATCAGTGATGTGGTGGCTCATTTTCCTTCTGTAAGTTCGGAACTTTCCATAACTGAGAAAATCTTGCAACAACATACTTCCTCAGTAACAAAATAGATGTTACATTTTCTAAATACGGTTGTAACAAAATTAATGTTACATTTCCTTTTTAGGCAACAATCTCTCTCTATCTATATCCTATCACATGGGTCTCCTTTTTTTTTTTCAAAAAATTGCTTAGAAAAGCGTGTTTTAAAAGTGTAATATCTATTTTGTTACCGAGGAAGTATAACAAGTTCAAATAACTTAAGTTTAAAGTCAATAAGTGAAAGCTAAGTTCAGTTCACTTCTAATAACTAATAAATACTACCTCTTTTCTTTTAATAGAAATAGTTGCACTATTTGTATAGTGTTTACTATTCACTTCTTACATTTTAATTGTCTTTGGTGATCTTTATTTTAGGAAAAATATAGTCATACAAGATCTTGTAAGATTCGTCTCCATGTATATTTTTTTAATATCAACTTTTTGTAATTTTGACTTATTGATAATTAAATACATTAATGTTTTAAATCATGCATCGACAAGCATGAAACATGAAATGATGCAACTATTTAAGTTAAGTTGAGCACCAATAATTTGAACTTATCCAAATTTAATCCTTCTCTATTAAGTTGAACTTGATGGGTTAATTTTCAGTATAATTTTCTACAACACTCCCTCCATAAGCTTATTTTTATTTGATAGGTCGCATTTGATTACTTTCTTTTTTTTATTGAAAAATTGACTTCAAATTTTACACTATAGTCTATATGTATCTTTCTCGATATAAGTTTTTACATCATTATCAGAAATCATGCCACATGTAGTTTTTCATTAACTTTTCTAGATGAACTAGTTCTTGTCCCGGGCGATACGCCCCAGATTATTTACCAATGTGCATTTGAAGTCTTAAATAAAAAACTTGAGAGAAGTGGAAAATAGAGTTGTAGGTATTGATTGAGCTCAGAAAATGATCTCCCAATTCCTATTAAATTTCCTACATAGTAAATTAGAGTTTTTTTGTCGGAAACAACCTTTTATACACATTTTTTTACGAAAAACAACCTTTCAATTTTTTTTTTTGCAACTTACAACCTTTTTTGAAACTTTTTTGCGAGATGATACCTTTTTTGAAACTTTTTTGCGAGATGAAACCTTTTCTATTTTTCCGTCATTGACCGTTAACTTTTTGCCTTTGACCGTTAACTTTTCATTGACCCTCACCTCAGGCCTTCTTCTTCTTCGGCACAGAACCGGCACACCACCACCGTCTACAATCACGACCCTACAACCGACCACCACCACCGACTGTCCGCCCATCCTTCCTTGCAAACCCAAACCAAAGCACCATACGGCCAACAACATCCCCCTCAACCACCCCTCTCACCTCCCCCTAAAATCAAAGTTGCTCTCCTCCCCGCGCTACTGCCTCGCCGGCGTCCCAAGCTCGCCGGAGCCGCGCCTACCCCCCCTTGCGCGATGCTGCTTCTTTGCCGTGCTTCGTTCCCCGCTTCTGGTCTTCTCACTCCTCTTCGTGGTGGTAGTGTTGGGTCGCGCCGCCGGCTGCTTTTCTCTGCCCTCGCTGCTTGTTCGTCACTCCTCCACGCCCGTTGTTGTGCTTGTTCTGCCGCCGTGCCTGCTGCCTTCCAGTTCCTCGCTGCCACGGCGCTTCTCCTCTCTCCTCTTATGCTTGTGTCAGTTGGTATTAATCCCTTTTCTCTTTCCCTTATTCTGATTTTTTTATGATTTTAGGGAAGGTTAGCGGTGGAAATTTAAGGGAGGGGGAAGGAAAGTGAAGGTTAGGGTGGTGGGGGTGGTGATTTCGGGAAAGGGAGGAAGGAGAGTGGTGGTTTGCGTGGTGGTTGCAAGGAGGATGAAGGAGAGTGGTGGCTGGGGTTGGTGTTCAGGGAGGGAGATGGAGTGAGGAGAGAGATTGGAGGGTGCAACTGACGGTCAACGCACAATATTTAACAGTCAATGACGGAATTCCAGCAAAAGGTTTCATTTCGCAAAAAAATTTAGTTTTAGGTTTCATTTCGCAAAAAAATTTGATTTTAGGTTGTAAGTTGCAAAAAAATTTTGATTTCAGGTTGTAAGTTGCAAAAAAACTTTTAAAAGGTTGTTTTTCGCAAAAAAGTGGTTTTAAAAGGTTGCATCTGACAAAAAAATCATAATATGAATTATTCATCAATATAACCCTCGACTTCAAGAGAGTACATATAATTACTTACAAAGAATATGATACAATACTGTTTTTGAAATTTAGGTTAATGTATAAGAATATAACCGACAATTCAATGGTGTAATACTATTAACAACGGAGGTTATAAAAACTTGAAGATATGTTTTTTAAATATAAGAGTACTGAGAGGTAGAAGACGCTATTATTAGCATTAGTTTAATGAGTATTAATAAATACATTTGTAGTTAATTGTTTTAATAATAGAAATATTATCTTGTCTTTAAATGATTTTTTTCTCCACAAAGACCAACATGAGATTGTAGAGTAGTTGGTTGGTGCATTAATATCTCAAATGAGAGGTCATGAGTTCGAGTCTTGAAACACACATTTTTATTGTTCAATGTCTCATTTGATTGTGTGAGCAAGGGGGAGGTACATGTGGCAACATGGCATGTTTTTGCTTTGGGTTTTAGATATATATATAGATTTATCTTTGGAATTAAAACGAACAAGTTAATGGATTAATATACTATAATTAGAAAGTGACCTTATTTTATAATGGAGGAATTAAGACATAAGACTATATTGAATGTTTTGAGGTCTTCACCTTGTAAGGGATAATTTACTTAAAAGACTTTGGAAGACTGAGTGATGTCATTTACTGTTTAAAAACCAAGTAAATTAAGGCTTTAAATACTAAAGAGTCAATTGAGCCGGAAAGATGCGATTATCTTTAGATATTGCATAGCATAAAGCCATATTGTCAAATCTAATTCTTGCAAAAGCTGCACTAATTGTCTCCTTAAGCGAGTACAGTGCGTTACTTAAACAAAAATGATTGACAATCATGTAGTTAAAATATGAACAATAATGAAGTTAATCATCTAATGATAGCGTGTGAAATTTTTTGACCTTTGCTGCAAGGCTGTTTATTTACTTTGAGGATTTTATGTCTCTTTGTCTCACATCGAAACTTGAATTGCACTGAAAGAGATAGCAAAACTATTTCACCTCACAAAAAAAACTGTTACTCCGGGAAAGAAATTTACGAGGTGGTTGTTTGCGTCAATTAGATCCTACACGTATGATGTGTATCATACTTCTAAGGCCCTGTTCTTTTGGACTTATTTTCAGTTCAGTTTAATTAGTTTCAGTTCAGTTAATTTCAGTTCAATTCAGTTCATTTTCTCTCAGTCCAAAAGAACGGGGCCTAAAGCACATCCGATTCAAAGTAAAAGAATATACAAATCAAAATAAAAGACATATTTATTCATAAAAGAACATGTAAATTATAATAAAAGAACATATACTAAAATAATATCGTAGTATGATTAAGACACATGAGGGTAATAATGTGAAGAACATTAAAACGTAGAATACTATGCAATTATGCATCATGCTCTCGAGTGTATAATTGAACAGTTTGATTTTTCTGGCGTTTCCAAAAAAAATATAACCATGTCTGTCTATATAAAACTCCACAACTACACAAGCATGCTATGGTTTCTAATGCTTCTTATTATATTGGAGTGTTGCAATTAATTTTATACAATATTCTCCAAACAGTTTTGATATCATTCTATACAACCTTGTGTTCTAAGTAAACTTATTTGATTTGTTAGGTGATAATCTCTTAAATTTACTCATTTACATGTTCTTTTATGTAAATTGAATAATAGAGAGTTAGAAATAAAAAGTTGGTGTGAATTAAATAGGGAAGGATAAGGTTCTCTCAAAAGTTTTGGTGTTTCTATATATGAATATCACGCAATATGCGGGAGCCGAATCTCACCCTTGAAAGTCAGGCAGCAGAGTTGAAGGGTAAGAACAAATAGATGGTATCTTCCATATAAGTGCTCCTATCCACAATTTTTGAGAGAATAAATAAAAGCAACACTTTTCTCCAACAACTGATGTTGAAATGCACCTAAAAACAGTGTGAAAAGAGATGAAGAGAGATGGAGCAAATTTTTTGTGAGGTTATCCTATGATCAATATTCTTTAGCATGTAAGAATAGTATATGTTTATGTCAAGAAATTAAGGATTGTAATATGTTGTGAGATTTGATGTGGGCCCCAAGAGTGTTCGTCTGAGCTCCGATGTCCGTACACCTGAATTCTGAAAAACGATGTTAGACTACCCCGGGGGTGGTTCCGGGATCGCCCCTCCGACGCTCAAGTCGGTTGAGATAAAGGTAGAGAGAGATGCTTTCGGTTTCTTAGGTGAGAATTCAATACCTTCATTGATGACGGGTTAGGCTTTTATAGTGTTGGGGATTTCCCAAACAAGAAACATTGTTCAGATGGACCTTTTGGGCATGCTACCTTTTTAGGCAAAGGTTATTCCATCCTTCTTAGAGATCTCCCAAAACACCAGTGATTAGGTCAATTTACAGGTGGGACCCACTGCTGCCACTTGTCCCATGCTTTAGGAGGCTTTTATGCTCCTTATTGGGCTGCTGATTAATTGAGCCCAAACAATTAGCCCCACGCCATAGATGGGGGATCATGGGAACCTGATCGGTGGGATGCCCGTGCGTGGCGGAATACACACCGTCTTATTTCGACCGGTTGTGGCGACCGGCTTATTTCTGCTAGAAGGGGGAACGCCGACGGGTTCCCTTCTCTGTTGAAGGAAAAGTGCCGACCCTGGTCACCTCTTACTAAACGAGGAGAGGAGGCCGACCGGGTCATTCCCTGTTGAGGGAAGAATGCCGACCCGGTCTCCTCCTGGTAAATGGGAAGAGGCCGACCGGGTCACTCCCTGGTGAAGGGAGAGTGCCGACCCGGTCATCTCCTGCTAAATGAGGAGTGACCGACCGGGTCACTCCCTGGTGAAGGGAGAGTGCCGACCCGGTCTCCTCTTGCTAAATGAGGAGTGACCGACCGGGTCACTCCCTGGTGAAGGGAGAGTGCCGACCCGGTCATCTCCTGCCAAATGAGGAGTGGCCGACCGGGTCACTCCCTGGTGAAGGGATAGTGCCGACCCGGTCTCCTCTTGTGGGCAAGTGGAGAGGTCCGACCGGGTCACTTCCTGTGGAAGGAAGAATGCCGACCCGGTCCCTTCTTCTTGGAGGAGGAGAGTTCCGACCGGGTCACTCCCTATTGAAGGAAGATTGCCGACCCGGTCCCTTCTTATTGGAGGAGGAGAGTTCCGACCGGGTCACTCCCTATTGAAGGAAGATTGCCGACCCGGTCCTTTCTTATTGGAGGAGGAGAGTTCCGACCGGGTCACTCCCTATTGAAGGAAGATTGCCGACCCGGTCTCTTCTGATTGGATGAGGGGCTTTCCGACCGGGTCACTCCCTATTGAAGGAAGATTGCCGACCCGGTCTCTTCTGATTGGATGAGGGGCTAATGAGCCCCAAGTTGGTCCGAGTGGGTGCTAGCTGATACTTGGCCATTTTTGACCAAGTATAGAAACGACTCGGCAAAGGAGGGGAGCTCCTGTTGCTCGAATGGGGTGTTGAGCCTACTCGGATGAGGGGCTAATGAGCCCCAAGTTGGTCCGAGTGGGTGCTAGCTGATACTGGGCCATATTTGACCAAGTATAGAAGCGACTCGGCAAAGGAGGGGAGCTCCTGTTGGTCGAATAGGGTGTTGAGCCTACTCGGATGAGGGGTTAATGAGCCCCAAGTTGGTCCGAGTGGGTGCTAGCTGATACTAGGCCATATTTGACCAAGTATAGAAGCGACTCGGCAAAGGAGGGGAGCTCCTGTTGGCCGAATAGGGTGCTGAGCCACTCGGATGAGGGGCTAATGAGCCCCAAGTTGGTCCGAGTGAGTGCTAGCTGATACTTGGCCATATTTGACCAAGTATAGAAGCGACTCGGCAAAGGAGGGGAGCTCCTGTTGACCGAATAGGGTGCTAAGCCACTCGGATGAGGGGCTAATGAGCCCCAAGTTGGTCCGACCGGGTGTGTCCCCCTTGTCATGCCACATGCCAACTCTTGATACCGGGGATGTTGGGACCCTTGATATAGGCCGAGCTGGAGGGGCGCCTCATGGAGTTCTGACGCTTCAAATTCCTCGGGCTTAGCATGCTTTTCTTGATTTCACTGGACTCCTTATGGAATGGACTGAAGGGGTCCAATTGGGCCTCTATTGGAAGCCCATTAGAGCGACGCGGGGGGGTTTGCGTTGCACATCCCCCAAGGCACCCCTATATATTGAGAGAATTTCAGGGTTACTTGCTCATTTCCTCATTCTCTCTCTCTCAAAAATCTCCAAATTCTCTCAACTCTTCAAAGCTCTTCCTCCAGCTTCTTCGTCCGACCAGGTACGCTTTTTTGTTTTTCTTAAGTTTTCTTTCTTTTCCTTTGAATAACCTCGGCCGACTCCCTTGTCTATAAATAATGGGAGATTCGTCCGAGTCGTCGACACCTCCGGCCTCACCTCCCTATAAATTATCTGAGGAGGTGAGGGGGATGGGAATAACGCTGGTGTCGGCTATAATAAATTGCCCCGACCCCTCGGCTGTGCCCGACGCGGTTGCTCTCCCGAGCCCTTCGTCTTCGGTGGAGGAGGAGGCCGAGGGTATCATTCCCTATCCTTGGGAAGTGTCGTTGGCCTATCCCCCCTCAAGAAGTTACTTAGACAAATATTTGTCTCGTGATGTAGTGCGGGTGGCCATGCCGAGGGGAGCAGGAGAAGCGTCCACTTCGGGCCGAGAATTAGAGTATCCCGACCTGGATCCGAGAGGAGGTCCAGAGACTTTCTTCACCGAACCCGGCGTAATTAAATCTTTGACTGAGGACCTTCGGGGGACGGCGACCAGGTTCCAAATAAAAGATCCTTACTATCTGGTCCGACCGGAAGCCCATCATACAGTTCTGTCTCCACCGTCCGGATGCATAGCTGTCTACTACAAATCAATGGAGATGGGGCTTCGGTTCCCATTGACCCCTTTTGCCAAAGAATTCCTGAATGCCTACAACTTGGCAATTTGCCAAGTCTCTCCGAACTCATGGGGGGGGAATCAATGCCTTCCAGGTCATCTGCAACCTAATAAGTGTCCGACCGACCATTAAGTTGTGGAGGCACATGTACAAGCTGGTCGAGGTCATGGCTGCGTCTAACGGGCCTGGCTGGTGGAGTTTTCAGGTCCGACCGGGATATCGGACCGTCCTCAATCTTCCTAGATCCCAGAAAGGGTTTCGTAGGGAGTTTGCCTTCGTTTATTTTGGCGGAGATTGGGGAATTCCGCTGGTCCCTCCCCCGACCGAGCCCCTCGTTGCTTTGAATTGCCAGGTAGGCGAGCTCGATGATGAGGAAGGAGCTGCGGCCTGCTATATGCAGACCGAGTCGAGGATCGTAAACGGGGGGGAGGTATTCGTCCCCGGCCAATGGTTGCCCGACTGCCATCTTTTCAGTGATGAGCATTTCCTCTCGGCTATGGGCCTGAGTTCGACCTTCCCGAAGGGTAATTTGCCGAGGGGATGGCTTAGGGTGGTCAGAGTGATACTTTGATCTTTCATTTTGACTAACACTTTTGTTTTTTGTTTTGTTTTGCAGAGCATGCCCGAGCGTACATAGACGAGGTGGATCCGACCATGGCCGACAAACTGAATGTAGCGGCAATGAGGGCTGCTCGGCTGAAGGCTGAGATTGCTGCTAAGACCATGAAGGTCCCTGCCCCTCCCAAGGTAAAATTCCATTCTCTTTTAGCCGAGCGGTATTTCTTGTAATCAGCGATTCACAGGAGTTCTTTCTTTTTCCCCATGATCCCGCCAAGCCTAAGTCCAAGAAGAGGAAGGAGCGGTCGGCCGACAAGGTCGCTCAGACCGAGAAGGCGCTCTCGAGAGCCAAAGCTGATCGAGAGCCAAGTCCATTGAGGTTATTAGCCCGAGGGGGCCGCCGCAGATGGCGGATCTCTCTCCCTTCACTCCTCAGACTTTCGGTCGATTGGGAGTCCTCAGTATACTCCCATGTCTCCCTCCGCCGTCCGTCCTGAGGATGAACGGGGCGAGGGGGCGATGCTCGGCGTGCCCTTCACCGAGCTCAGTCGAGCCGAGAAAGATGATCGCTGGACGAAGGCAATAGAGTGGATGTATACTGCCGCTGACCGGGAGCATATTCAGGCAACTCATGGTCCGAACGAGACCAATGAGCTTTTCCGCTCCTGGCATGATGTAAGTCCCTTTCTCTCTGCCGAGTGCCTTACCCATTACTTACGTGTGCTTTATTTCTTTGTTTTGATTCGCTCTCTCTTCTCTTTCCAGTTCTCTGTTCGACTGGCCAATGTGGCCCAGAACCGAGTAAGCCTTACTGAAGAGGTGACCGATCTCAAGGAGAAGGCCAAGAAACACTTTGACGAGGTCTATCGCGCAAAGGAAGACAAGCGGATAGCCGAGTCGAAGCTCAGTGATGCCGAGGCGGCCATTGAAAGGGACCAAAAAGGCTTCGAGGAGGAACGGGGTAAGTGGGCTAAGGAGAGAGCCAACCTGGTCTTAGCTCGGGATACTGCTCAAACCGAGAAAGCCGATGCCTTGGTCAAGCTGAAGGAGGCCGAGCAAAAGGTGGCCGACCTCAAAGTCAAGCTGACTGAGTTGGAGGACCAAGTTAAGACCGAGGCGCAGTGGTTCTCCGACTGGGAGAAATCTGACACTGCCGAGGTCTACGCCAACGAGGTCGGCAGTGCGGCGCATAAAATGGGGGAGGATGAGGCGCTTGATCGGCTGAAGAAGGTCCTTGCCGAGTCCCACCCTGACTTGGTCTGGGCGGACGTTTGGTCGAGTTATCAGATGTCAATCGATGCCGACAACGCTGCTATCCTGGCTCGGTTGAAAGCTGAGGGGGGTGAAGACGATGAGGACGATGATGAAGAGGGTCATGTCGATGTCAATGTCCTTGACGGCGATGATGATGATGACAATGAGGATGATGCCGAGGCGGCCGACAATGCTGGTCGGGGTGAAGAGTTGGTTGGTGACAACTCCGAGTCGAATGCCGGGAGCATGACTGATCTTCCCCCTCCCCCTAGCTCTTAAAATGTGGCGCTTGTACTTAGCCTTTTTACGCTTTTGTACTGACTCTCTTTTTGTAATTCGAGACATATTTAATGAAACTTGTCATTTCTTCGATTTCTTTGTTTGTTGATTGCAATATTGACCGATTAACTTCATTGACTCCGACTAAGTTGTTCCCTTTTTGTTTGTTTGCGCTTGTACTTCATTGGTTAAGTCTATCCCGAATTCAGTTGTAGGACTGCCGACTAACTATAATTTCCGGAAAGGGTACCAATTTGTTTTGACTGGTCAAGTCTAAAAGGCTGTCAATGATACCAAATATGCCTACCGGCTGTTGTTTATATTTCTTCCAAGAGCCAACTTTTAGAAGATTGACTTTGTTACAAAACCGCCGACCAGCTATAATTACAGCTATTACAATATATACCCCTATTGCAAGTAACAAACTCTACACAAAGTATCTTTTGAGATTGTCTGCATTCCAGGGTCGGGCCAGGGGAATGCCCTCAGGGGACTCAAGTCGGAATGTGCCGGGCTTGATGATTTTTGTGACTTTGTAAGGGCCATCCCAGTTAGGTCCTAGCTTTCCCTTTAAGTGCGAGAGCCCAGTGGCTTCGACTTTCCGGACAACCCAATCGCCGAGTTGGATTGGTCGGGACTTTACTCGGCGATTGAACGTTCGAGTAACCCTTTGTTTGTACCGGATGGATTTTAGCAGTGCATTGCCCCTTGTTTCCGGCAGCAAGTCCAAGTTGACTGGCTTCTCTTCCTCGTTCTTCTCGAATTCATAGAACGTCATTCGAGGAGACGGGATGCCGATCTCCACTGGCAAGACCGCCTCGCTTCCGTACACAAGGCTGAATGGCGAATGCCCTGTTGCCTCCTTGGTAGTAGTTCTCGCCGACCAGAGGACTCCGGGTAGGTCATCGACCCATGTTCCCTTGGCAGCCTCCAGAGACTTCTTGATTCCTTTGAGGACTATTTTGTTGGCCGACTCAGCTTGCCCGTTCGTTTGTGGCCTGGAGACAGCGGAGAATTTGGTGGATATTCCGAACCGGGCACAATATTCCCGAGTAGGACCACTGTTGAATTAGCGCCCATTGTCGGAAATTAGTACCCTAGGAACCCCGAACCTGGCGTAATTAAATCTTTGACTGAGGACCTTCGGGGGACGGCGACCAGGTTCCAAATAAAAGATCCTTACTATCTGGTCCGACCGGAAGCCCATCATACAGTCTGAGTGCAGCCTCGTCATCCCAAGTGAACTCTTTCCTTTTCAGAGCCTTGAAGAAGCATAAGCTCTTATCTGCTGACCGGGATAAGAAGCGGCCGAGTGCAGCCAAACAACCCGTTAGGCGTTGTACCTCTCTCACATTCCGAGGGGACTTCATTTCTACTACCGCCTTTACTTTGTCAGGGTTGGCTTCGATTCCCCTCTCATCGACCAGGAACCCGAGGCACTTTCCTCCCTTCACCCCGAATACGCATTTTTTCGGGTTCAGCATCATGCAGTATTTTCTCAAGGTACTGAGGGTCTCTTTTAGATCAGAGGGGTGATCACCCTGAGCTTTGCTTTTGACGATCATGTCGTCAACGTATACTTCGATATTCCGACCCAGTTGGTCGCTGAATATCTTGTTGGTGATCGTGCGCCGATATGTAGCCCCTGCATTCTTGAGCCCGAAGGGCATCATTTTGTAGCAATACACCCCTTGATTGGTGACAAAGGCGGTATGAACTCGATCATGCTCGCCATCGGGATTTGGTGATACCCGCGTTTGCGTCCATGAAGCTTAGAGAGAGCGTGACTCGCCGTCGAGTCGACCCGGCACTCGTCGATTTTGGGTAGAGGGTGGTTATCTTTTGGACAGGCCTTGTTCAGGTCTGTAAAATCCACGCACATTCTCCACGCCCCACTCGACTTTTTGACTAGGACTACGTTGGCCAACCATTCCGAGTACTGACATTCTTCAATGAACCCCACTTCAAGCAATTTCTTGACTTCGGCAGCAGCCGCGGTGTTTCTCTCGGGGACCTTGGTGCCTCAGCTTTTGTTTGACCGGCTTGAATCCCTCTTTGATGTTCAGCTCGTGGCACATCACTTTAGGGTCGAGCCCGGGCATTTCGGTGGCTTCGTAGGCGAAGACGTCTCTGTACTCTGTTAACACTTGGACTATCTCCTTTCTTGTTTGAGGATCCATGGCCTTGCCTACTCTCAAAGTCCGACCGTGCTTCTCGTCGATGATGACTTCTTCGTCGTCCTCAGCTGGCTGAGGGCGCTCATATTGCTTGGGGTTCTCGGTAAGGTAAACCCCGAGCCCACTTGAGGGCTGATCGTCTTCCCGTTTTCTTTTCTTCGAGTCTTCTGGGACGTCGTCCTTGTTTTTCAGGCTATTCATATAACATTCCCTGGCTGCCTGCTGATCCCCCTGGATTTTTCCGACTTTTCCCTCGTCGGTTTCAAACTGCATGAGGAGCTGGTAAATTGAAATTGCTGCCTTGACCTTGTTCAGAGTTGGTCTTCCCATTATGATGTTGTATGGCAGAGGGATGTCCACCACTAGGAAGTCAATCGGTAGGCTTCTTCCTTTGCCCTTCTCTCCCATCCGAGCAGGCAATTTTATGGATCCGACAGGATGTACCGAATTTCCCCCGAAGCCTATGAGTGACTGATTGAGCGGGGTTACATCCTTTTCATTGTACTTCAGTTTCCTGAGGCACTCCAGTGTGATTATATCTGCCGAAGATCCACTATCCACTAACACCCGTTTGACTCTGGCATTAGCCACTTTGAGTTCGATGACCAAGGGGTCGTCGTGGGGCGTGTGCAGGGGCCGACTGGACTCGCCGAATGTCATGATGGGACAGTCGGGTCGGGGATGATGGACGTCGAGCACCTGGTGCTTTAAACTCTGGAGGTGGGCTTTGCGTGAGCGGCCGGTTAGGCCACCCGACGTGAAGCCACCTGCTATGACCCCGATGAAGCCCTGTGTATCCCCGCTGTTGGATTGACCAACCTTTTGTTTGCCCTTTTCCTCCCTAGAGTGCTTGAGGTACCTAGGTTCGCCTTCCCCGGTCAGCTAGGTTGTCCAGGGATTTCTTAAGTTCCCTGCAATCCTTGGTGGTGTGACCGCACTCTTTGTGGAATTCGCACCATTGGCTTTTGTCTCGCCGAGCGACCGACGTTCTGATGGGAGGTGGGCGGGGCATCATGGATTTATCCTTGATGTCTAAGTGGATTTCTCTTCTGTTCTTGTTGAATCGGGGGTCGATGCCATGGTCGTTAAACCTATCTGACCGACCACCTGTTTTCTGCTGCTTCGACTGGTCCTTATGATTTCCTTCTTCTTTCCTCTTCTTGCTCCCATCGCCTGAGTGACGACATATGTCTGTCGCTTGGATGAATCTTTGAGCCCGAGTCATTGCTTCGGAGAAGGTTTTCACTTCGTTCTCAGCCAAGGACCATCTGAGCCGACCAGGTTGAAGGCCAGACATTAAGGCGGCGAACGCCACTTCATCTTGTAGATCAGAGATTTTTAATGACTCCTCATTGAACCTTTTGATGTAGTCGGCCAGGCTTTCGTTCTTCTCCTGCCTGACTCCCATCAAATGGAGACTTGTTTTCTTTTGTCTTTTTCCGGTGATAAACTGGTGAAGAAATAGGTCCTCGAGCACTGAGAAATCTGTTATGATCCCTGTGGGGAGCTCTTGGAACCAGTTTAGGGCCAGTCCTTTCAGAGTCGTGGGAAAGAAACGGCACCAAGTGGCCTCGCAGCCAGTTTGAACGCTCATTTGTGCTTTGTATGTGGCCATGTGATCGTCCGGGTCGGTAAGGCCCGTAAATGGTTCGATCGTAGGCGTTTTGATTTTTCCAGGGCTGGGCGCCTCAAGTATGTCCTGGCTAAATGGGACCAGGAACTTGAGCGCCCCGCTGTTGATCCGAATGGGCTTCGATTGGGCTGAGTCGCCGCGTCCCTCCCGCTGAGCGGCTTTTTTATTGAGAATGTGCCGAGCATCTAGGCCCTTGCTGAGCCGCTTCTCGTTTAGGAAATGCCGAGCGTCATGAGTTTTTTTTCGGACGTTACCCCTGGGCGATTTGGACACGTGCGTCTCCTCACCCCGCGGAGTGGATCTCCCTTTAGACTCGTGCCGCTCTTCCTCCCCCTGTCGGGATCGTTGCCGATCGTGCTGACTATGCTCCCTCGGACCCGACCGCTGCCGGCTAGGCTGGCCTTGGTTCTCTGCCCGAAGGGAAGGGACCAGGGTCTGATCTTTAGGGGGTTGAAGAAAGCGTCCCTGCTGCAGGTTGGCTAACATATCCCTCAGGCTTTGCTGCAAGGTCTGCTGGAGCTGAGCGGCTATCAAATTTATGTCCGCCGTGGATATGGGATGGGGGTCAGCGTGTTGTAGCTGCTGTGAGGGGTCCTGTCTATTTTCGATTGATTGCTCCTCTTCATGGTCGAGGGTTTGAACGGTCGGCGTCCTGGGCCGTTCAGACCTCCTCTGGTGAGATGGTGAAGGATCCCTTTCGGACCTCTGAGCCTGTGCTGAGGGTTGCCTGGTGCGAGTGCTCTTGGCTGGGGCCATTGTGAAGTGGTTCTTACTGAGTGGTGGCGAAGCGACTTTGATTGTAACCTCCCCACAGACGGCGCCAAACTGTTTCTGTCAAGAAATTAAGGATTGTAATATGTTGTGAAATTTGATGTGGGCCCCAAGAGTGTTCGCCTGAGCTCCGATGTCCGTACACCTGAATCCTGAAAAACGATGTTAGACTACCCCGGGGGTGGTTCCGGGATCGCCCCTCCGACGCTCAAGTCAGTTGAGATAAAGGTAGAGAGATAAAGTCTAGAGAGAGATGCTCTGGTTTGCTAGGTGAGAATTCAATACCTGTTCATTGATGAAGCAGTTGGCTTTTATAGTGTTGGGGATTTCCCAAACAAGAAACATTATTCAGATGGGCCTTTTGGGCATGCTACCTTTTTAGGCAAAGGTTATTCCATCCTTCTTAGAGATCTCCCAAAACACTGGTGATTAGGTCAATTTACAGGTGGGACCCACTGCTGCCACTTGTCCCATGCTTTAGGAGGCTTTTAGGCTCCTTATTGGGCTGCTGATTAATTGAGCCCAAACAGTATATGTAGTTGTTAGATATCTCACCTTCTTATATTGGCTATTGCTCGTAGTTTGACATTTGACACACTATCATAATCACTGTAATTTTTTTTTAACAATGAGACTTAGGCATTAATTCATTTTTCCATATAAATGAATGTCCTGGGCTATTGGCTATTACTCGTAGTTTGACATTTGACACACTATCATTGAAATGTTGCACAACCTATTAAGGGCCTGTTCTCTTCAGCATAAAACAACTGAACTGAATTGAACTGAACTGAATTGAACTGAACTGAACTGAATTAAATTATAACTAATAGTAATGATAATAATTTAGCTATCATTAATTAATAAATATAAATTAATAAATAAATAATAGTAATAACATTATAATATAATATAATATATAATATAATATAATATAATATAATAAACATTAATTGATGATAATAATAGTTTTTGATAATATAATATGTTAATATTTAATAATAATTATAATAATAAAAATATTATTTAGTTAATAATAAATTCATAATAATAAGTTATTAAATAATAATAATAATTTATTAAATAATAATAATAAATTATTAAATAATAATAATAAATTATTAAATAATAATAATAAATTATCTAATAATAATGATAAAATATTAACTAGTAATAATAATAAACTATTGAATAATAGTAATAAATAAGAATTAATAAAAAGAATTAGCAATGACAAATATTATTGAAATGTGTACTCCCTCTGTTTTTTTATCTTTCTCACTTGGAATCTTGACACTATTCATACATAAAGAGAATCTTCTCAAGTTTTTGCAATTTATAAGAAAAAATATAATCATGTGGGGTCTTGTTTGATTCGTCTCAATTAGTACTTTATTAATATTCAATCTTTATATATTTTACTAATATATAATGAAAGATATTTAAGTTCAAAGAAGCGCATTGGGAGACGAGCACAGGAAAGTGAGAAGGATAAAAAACAGAGGGAGTACTTCTTAGGCTTGAATTATCATTTTCAATATAATTAGCAAAATCATATAGAAAAAGAATTAGCAAAATAATAATTTGCAATATTAAAATAATAATAATAATAATAATATTAATAGTATAATAATAGTAAAAGCAATAGTAATAGGAATAATAATAATAATAATAATAATAATAACAATAATATAATAGTAATTGTAATTGTAATAATAATATTAAAATTAATATTAGTATTAGTATTAGTATTAGTATTAATATTAATAGTAGTAATAGTAATAGTAGTAGTAGTAGTAGTAGTAATAATAATAATAATAATAATAATAATAATAATAATAATAATAATAATAATAATAATAATAATAATAATAATAACAATAATAATAATAATGATGATAAAATAATCGTAATTGTAATAATAATAATTATTATCATTGTTTTTATTATTAGAGAAATAAATTAGGAACTGAACTGAACTGAACTGATTGCAACTGAACTGAACTGAATTGAACTGAACTGAACTGAACTGAAAATAAGCTGGGGAGAACAGGCCCTAAGGGATCATTCACTTCACCTGAATTCTCCCGAACCTATTTGAATTAAATTTATTTGAATTTATTAAAATTTATTTTATAAGGTGTTTGCACTTATCAGAACTTACATGACCTAAATAGAACTTTAGACGTGATCACGTGAATTTTTTTAAGAGAACGCGCCCTAAAGGGGACCGGGGGAATAAGTGGAGTTGCCTTTAAGATAAAATTTTATTATTTTTATTATTTTGAGGGTAGATAAATTATATATAGAGAGAACGCGGCCTAAAGGGTACCGGGGAAGAAGTGGGGTTGCCTTTGAGATAAAATATTATTATTATTATTATTGTTTTTTATTATTATTATTATTGAATGTTTTTAACCGAAACATGAATGAATAAGAACAAATGAGTATTTTTTATCAACAATAATAGTCATTTACATACTTCCTCCTTTTTGTTGTAGTATATTGATTTTTTATATTTGTAAATGTATTACTTTAATTATAAATATCTTCAACTATCTATTAGTGAAAATTATTAAAAATTTTAATATACTTTGGGGTATAATATTAGTCTTTATATATTAGTAAAATAAACCATGGTTAGAGTGAGTTATATGATTTTAAAAAATGGTAGGAAATACTTAAATTTTTTATAGTCAACTTGTGAACTAAATATTTTCAAATATTTTTTTTTAATATAAATTAATAGGTTAATGAATCATTTAGGTAGCCCAATTGATAAATACTCCCTCCGTTTTTTAAAGATCTTCCCATTCACTATTCAAGTGGTCAAAGTTTATAAACTTTGGCCGTATGTGCTAATTAATATATGTGAAAAATATTATCATGTTGGGGGATTATGTTGGCCGGATTCTTGACAATGTATATTTTTATGATTTCAAGTTTTCATATTTTATACTAGTACTCCCTCCGGTTCCTAAAGATCTTCCCTCTTTCCGTTTTAGTGCGTTTCCAAAAGATCTTCCCTCTTTTACTTTATTCCTTATTTGGCAAATTTTTTCCCCTTTTTACCCTCTCATGTCCCTATCATATGGTCCACCATTATACTATTAATTCAATTTTACTCTCATTCTCTCTTTCCTACTTTACCCCTTTTTATTTGATTATTTTCCTTAACCCCCTTTCTCTCTCCTACTTTACTCACCCAAGACCCCACACAAATTGATCCTCCTTGGTATCTGTAGTAACAGTAACAAGGAAGATCTTTCGGAACCGGAGGGAGTATAAAATAAAATATATTAATGGTCAAAGTGGTGCATTAAAGACCCCGCAAAACACAATGGTAAGATTTGTAAACAATGCAGAGAGTACATTGGGTTATTGTTCAGAACATCGCCTTACTAAAATAAGTTTAAGGTCTAATAAGTTCAATTAAGTTTAGATAATCTCCGATGAAATATAATTAGTTATATTTATATAAGCTTAAGTAAGTTTGGAAAAAAAAATTAAGGTGAAGAGATGCACATGGCCTTAACTTTTTTTAATTTGAGCTAAGGGGTTCTCAATCTGTTTATTGTTGAATACAAACGAACTTGTTTTGACACAACTTATTAAGAGCAACTCCAATGCCAAGCAACAACGTTGCCAGTCATGCCACATCACCTTTTCAAGCTACAACCAATTTGAGCTTCAAACTCCTTCAATGGTAAGCAATAGACCTGGGCATAGGCCGGGCCGGACCGGACCTGTTCACGGGCTTGGGAAAATGGCGGGCCGGGCCGGGCCCGAGTCCGTGAGTGCCGGACATGAATTTTCCAGATTTTGTCCACGGCCCCGCCCTGGCCCATGGGCCCGCGGGCCGACCCATGGGCCATGTAGGCGGGCTCGTGCCGGAGCGCAACCTGAAATAAAATTCTTGATCGTGGCAGGCCCACGACCCACATAGCGGACAACGGGTCGGGTCGGGCCTCGAGCGGGCTCGTGCTGGACCGGGCCCATATCGTGTCGGGCCGGCCCGCGTGCTGGCCCGGCCCATGCCCACCTCTAGTAAGCAACAACTTGTTCTACCTTGACTATCATTTGTAATTTGTCAAATGGGTCCCACTGCTTCTTTGAGCAAGCTATAGTGCTATGTTTCACCCTAATAGTTGAGCTAGTAGCTCAAAACTTTTACATGTTGCAAGCAAATCCTCCAACTCAACCATTAATAATCAGTATTAATGTGTCAAATTAGCTTTATATAATCAATAACAATAAGTTCCAGTCACTTCAATTCAGTTAAATCTAGTTCATAGAATTAAAAAGGTGGCGTAATCTAACATTCAAACTAGTTTATAGGCCCGGGCTATTCCCCGGGTACTTATATTTTTCATTGTTAATATTTTACTTTGAAATAATATCATCAAATATCATTTGATTTAGTGGTTGAGACTTTAGTATATAAACTTGAAGTTGCGAGATCGAGTCCTATACAAGGCATTTTCTATTTTTTTTTTTGTTGTATATGGATCACGTGTAGAAAAACACCCTAAGGGAGAACATCACGTGGCGCCGTTCCTTGGTTAAGAACGCCTTTTTAATATATTAGTATATATTAGTATGGATGTCTCAATTACTAATGATAATATAATGATGTGCACTTGCATGAGCCCATAGTAACATCATAGTGTATGAGATGGCAAAAATGAAAAGATATTATAAGATCTTGAAATCTGGTTTGGGTCTAGCATCAATGTATATATATCATCTTAGAAATTCAATAATTTCACCCTTTTCTTTCATTAACTGTCAAAACAGAAAGGATTAAAGTCACATGTTTCTCATCAACGTATGAAAAGGGACTCACGGTACTTTTTATTTAGAGGTATGGAGGCTTAACACGTTTACCCCTCTTTTGCATCTTCATCTTCGACTGATTGCCTGAGTAATAATTAAATCCCCAACTATACGATTGGTAAATTAGTTGACGCTTGTCTTCCAAGAAGTCATGTCATATTCATATATGGTTCGTGACAAAATTAGCTTCTTTTTTTTTAAACCTTTTTTTGGTATGGGACTGTTATTGCTTTCATGTTGAAGCATAAGTTATCTATCAATACATATGGGAAATTAGGTTATAGAAAGACAATGTTTTTTCTAGAGTTGATATTATTAAAGGGTAAGAATTTAAGGAGGTTAAGCTTCATTGAGTTGTTATTATCTCTATTGATGTGGAAATAAAATGAGGAAGAAAATAAAGTTAGAAAGTAATAGATTTTTTGTTTGAGTAGAAATCATCTATTATGTGCTCTCTAAAAGAACAAATTGTTGTATATAGGAGGACTAAAGACCAAATAATATGATGGTAAGTGACTTACACCTTAACACACAATTTTGAATGAATCGTCTCCCACAATATATTGTTCCTCTTTTTATGAGATTTCAATACTGGGTCTAGTTATAATTTGTTCACCTAATTAACTTGAATAAGTTCACATAAGCTCGGTTAACTTTCAACAAGTCATAAAGATAAATTGGATTATATTTATTAAATTTACAAAAAGTCAATATCAATTTAATAAAACACACTTTAAGTAAAGCACAGGGAGGACATCATATTGTAAAAACTCAATAAATTAGGAATATGATATGCATCATTATAAGAGCCCTAACTTAATTCCTATTATATTGCCTTTTAAATTCTTAGTGTGTGGGTTGATGTTTCAATGTATGTATAATGTATGTATAACATGAGGTGGCTTTTCTTCCAAAAAAGAACTATAATTTAATACCTCATTTTGAAAATGACAAATTTAATTTATCCAAACCTTTTCATCTAAAGCTAAGATGCCATGCTTCAACATTTTTTTTTACTTAGGCTTACTTCAGCTAAACTATTTCATTAGCCATAATTATTGATCCATGCATGTGCCTTTATTGAGGCATGGGGTTCATCCGTTCATCTAATCGGTGGAGGATGTGAAAGACTACCTTCTAAGCTTACAACACCTATATATAGGCTATACAATATACATCATGGAGTATTAAAATTTAGTTGGTACAAGGACGATTCTGCTAGACCAAAATCTATCTCAGGGTGAAAAGTGAAAACCCATAGTCCCATACCCATATAAAAGAATCACCCCCACTTCCATTCCCCGTTGTTTTTCATTCCTTCGTACGAGGTTGTGACTTGAGTTGAGCTGAGAACCAGCTCTTTTCACTTAGGTTTTCTATAATTTCTCACGCACGTACAATACTAACACTTAAACAAGTAAATAACCATAATGATAACTAGAAGCTAACAATTTATGTAAGAAAACCAATATTCTTTGGCTAGTGGTAAAGATTGAGAATAATGTCATACCAGCTACGTAGCATTCCTAAAATATAATTATATCATCTTCCATTTCATATATCCTCCGTTTTTTTACTTGTTTTGACTTTAGTGCTATTCATACACTTATTTTGACCAGAAATTTGTGAATAATATACAATATAAATTTTGGCATGTAATGTGTTGTTGGATTTATCTCAATATATATTTACAAGATTTTAACTTTTTATGATTTTCACAAATATATAATTAAAGATATAAATAATCAAAGTTATATATTTAAGCATGAAAGCCGAAACGTTGCCAGTAATTAAAAAAGTGGAGAAAGTATATAAATAAATAAAATTAAATTTTGCATGCATGATACTATTGACCATGATTACATCTCAAAGGTGTAAATTTTGGGTATGATTAAGTCATTAAGTGTGGTGCAAGAATTAGTTATGTAACTAACTTTGATGAAAATAACAAAGCTGAGTCAAGATTGAAGATGGTGACTAAACCAAGTAAATGCAAGGTTGATTGTTGAATTTTAAGCAAAGACAGATTTGACAACGAGTCCATCATCAATCATATTATATACACTCCACCGCCGACCAACAATGCTTCTTTTTCCTGTTTCTTAACACTAGTGTGTTTTCTTCGCTTCACTTTTGATTTTGGAGTACTAGTGATTTTGGAGTACTAGTGAAGTGGTTATCATTAGGGGCTAAAAGGGTGTTCATTCCTTTTCATTTTAATTTTTTTGGGTTTTAGTTCATATAGTACTACAGCAACTCTACACTCATTAATCTCCCTCCGCATGGCCAGCATGATGGAACAACACAAAATAAAATGTTGTACCTCTAATTTTTACTCTTCTAAGTTACATTTTCCTCATTCATGCATGCATGTTTCCCCTTAAATTTAGTCCTTTACTACTTTTATGTTATATTTTCCTACTCTTTTAATTTAGTTGTGTGTATCTTCTACAATTGACTCCATAATTTGTGACACTCTTCCTTATTGATTTATGCTAATACTCCAATTAAGGCACAACATTATTAGTTAAAATATAAAAAAATGCATTCGAAAATGGAAGATCAGAGAAATATTGATGAAACAGGGTAGTTATAAGGAACTAGAATAATATGTCCTACAAGTTATATATCACTTATGCGCCACTGCCATTGTTTGTTCTTGGTTAAATATAACGAGGTTTTGAAGTCGTTTCATAAAAAAGTAGTGACCCATAGTAATGATAACAATAAATAAAGTAAATGATATACAAATGGCACACATATAAGATTTTGATTCAATTTTGAAGGTGTGCAATAGGGGGATCTTATAATAGCTGATACAAACATGGGGCCTCAAAATAAATCTAAATCATTATTTACAATACATATATAAAGTATTTCAATGGTTTTGGTGCAATATTAAAAGCATGTATAGTCTTGAGAAGGTCAAGGGTTCAAATTGCAAATATCTATTTTTAAAACAACCTATTCGACGATTTTTCCGACCTTCTCCCACCGTTTACAGCTTTTTTTAACAACAAATTAACATCACTTTTTTCTGACATTTACATATACCAAAAGATGAGCCTATATTTTTCTATAAATTATAAAAGGAGGCAATTTTATATTAATTGGACAGGTCTTTGAGACACCTTATTCTATTATCCCCTAAAAAAAATACCTTGTTCTATTATTCTTAAGTAATAAAGGTTGAAGAATCAACAAATTAAAAATCATGAATTTAGAATTCAATGAGTATAACCTTTCTTTCATTTCATACATAACTCCACATGATCCATTTTAATCAGAAAAATTTGGCACTAAAGAGGGGCTAGGCCCTGAAAATTTACCAACTTTAATCACTCGTTCATGAAACATGTAATTTTTTCTACCTTGATATACCAACAAGCATGTTGGTAGAACACTCTCAAAAATCCAATTTCCACCATATAATTGATATAAATTGGTGGGGTGTGTGGGCGTGGTACGGTGGTAGATATGGAAACTCCCACTCAAGTTACTGAATGGAAGGCATAATGATGAACAAACCATGATTGGCTCAATAATTACTCCGGGATTGCTGTTTAGAGGTTAATTAATTAGTTTTCAGACAACTCGCAAATCAAGAAATATTGCCAATAGGCTAGGGTGTAGGCCTTCAAAATAAACCCTACGACCACATTCTTACCTTTTCACGTGTTGGGACCCAACGAGTATATCTTTCATTGTGAAGCTAATATAGTTTTTATCTTTACCTTATCGATATGTTTGCTTTGGTTCTTCATCCAATGCTAAAGGTCTAATGAGTGCAATTAAAAGTTGAACAAAAGATAAGTGGGGATTGAATTAATAAAACTAGTATTACTTTCAACATTGTTTGCGCTTTCGTTATTAACGGCCTTTAATGCATTTTTTTAATCAATATTATTTCTAAATAGACTTTTTGAAAATTAGTATTTCTAATTACATAGGAACAGAAAAAAAAAACTAAAAGTTGGTAATATAAAAGCACGCTTTAGGATTTTTTGTTGGAGGGGAAGCATACTTTAGGATGAAGACTGATATGACGATATAAATACTAATGGTAAAAAAATGCACGGTATTTGATGTATATTATTTTTTTATTGGGCAAAGAAAATTAGAAATAACCTCGAACAAAGGACCATCCTAAAGCATTCTCACGCATGATTGAGGGAAATAAGGGGTGAGGAAAGAAAACCAATAACAAAGCGAAAAGACTCGTGCCCTCGATGCGTCATGAAATCCGTTGTTTGGTTAGCCTTCCTGAAACAACGATTGATGGAGATGGAATGAATCTTCTTTAAATTTTCTCCCACATCCCAAATATAAAATGAGTTAATCTCCCAAGGGATTTTCCAAATATTTTGAGGGTATCGATCACCACTAAATTATCACCCTCAATCTCAACGTTTTTATATCCTAAGAAAAGGTAGCCATTTGTTTAAAATTTCAGTAGTTCTCTCTCAATATCTACTTTAAAAAAAAATACTATTTAGAGTAGACTCACCCCCAATAAACGAGTCTTGACTCCACCATTCGTTGGTAATTAATAATCTTTTGGAAAACGTTATAATAGTTTGTTTATGAGGTAGCAACAATCTTGGGAGCATTTCAACTCTTGATTATATACTCGATTTTTTTTAGAAAGGCTCGAAATATATCTTTAGTTAAGCTCAAATAAATGGCCAATTACATTACACAAAAAAAAGAGACTAAATACATAAAAAGATAAATATATATACATGAAGATTATAAAATCCAAGGAACTAAAAAATAAAAGGTAGGGGGCAGATAAAAGATTGAAGATAAAACCGTGAAGGGTTCACACAAAGTGACAAAGGGAACAAATCTCTCTTTCACTTATCTTTTGTTTTCACTTTTTACGTAGTACTAATCCTAATAAATTTTGTCACAAAAGAAAAAAGAATAAAAAATTCGAACCCAAGGCACACGCCTGATAAGTGATAACGGGTTTGACGGGGCCATTTTAATCTGGCTCGGACTCGTGGAATTGTGATAAAGCCAGTACTGCCACTGAATTTCGAGTGGGGCCCATCAAATGTTCGGACATGCCTTTTTGTTTTTTTTTTTAGTTTTACCCCGTCAAATGGACCATAGACTGCGTAATGTTAGCCATGTCAACTAAACCGGGATTTATTACATCGGTTGGTTTTATAAGAAATTGTCTACTTTTAATTTAAAATTAGGCAATGGTCCAAACTCAATATTAAGAAGAGAACGGACCACCTTCGGAATATAGTGACTAATTTAATTTATTTAGTGGTTAAATTAGTTTATTTAGTGACCAGCGTAATCCATTCAGTTTTCACATTCTTTAATCCATTTGGTGACTAGTTTAGTCCATTTTGTGACCACTTTATTCCATTTGGTAGGATTGCTAGGTTATTTCTAAAAATTGTCCGTTGTAGTTCGTGATTCAAAGGAAAATAAAAAGGACGACTAGGTTGGTGCGAGATGGCTAGGGATCATGTCGGGTTAGCGTGAAATGGAATGCGCTTGTTATGAGTATGTAGAATTAGGTTTGTCTAATTTTATATTAAAATTAGACCAGCTATTCTGATAATTTGTGTTATTACATTTGTATATACAAATTTCATATTTATATTCATTTAAAATTTTACACTCTTTCACCTACTTGATCACTTGCGTGTTTATATGCTTTAAATAAAGACAAATATAAAAGAGTGTAAAAGTACACGTAGATGTAATTTTACACTCTTTTATATCCGAAAATATCACACTACTATTATTGCTGCGGTAGATTTCGCTGGTGTTTCTGACCGCACTTTAGATAAATTTGTTCATCTTGATTTATGAGTTCCCTCCCTTGAGAGAAGGATAACCTAACTTTACTTTGTACATTTTGGGAAAAAAAAGTTGATCTAATATAAGTGTTTTTACTAATCATTCTAATATTTTGTATGTAAAGCAAGAAATCTCACCATATATGATCGCAAAACCCATATGATATATTTGTATTGGAGAAGGTAGTTGATTACATAAGCTTCACACAATGGTTAGTATACGCAGACCTTTGTTAAGAGTATAACCTACATGTGAGTTAGGAAATAGTTGTCCCACATTGAAGAATTAGAGAGAGAATGACTAACATATAGATTGATGGGTTACTACTCCACCTATCACCATTTGATTTTAGGATGGAACCCTGCCAACCTTGTATGTGGTCGAACTCTCCTCCGGTGTGGCCTTGTGATAGGCCTAATGAAATTTATCAACCACTCCATTCAAAAAAAAAATCATAACGAAATAATACTCTAAATTGATAATATATCATTATTTAATTATGATGAAACTTATTTAGCAATATAATATATTACCATTAATTTTAACCAAACTATAATATATACTCGTATATCATAAACTGACACTTAATTTTAACAAAGAAAAAATATATTTGTTGTTTCATAAAAAAATAAAAATAAAGGAGTGAGTATTACCATTCATAATATTTGGTGGATCCAAATTAGTTAAGGCAGGCAACAGGGTCACGTGGTAACAAGAGATCCCAAAACAACCCACCCATGACCCAACCACCCCAAGTCACCCAGTACAGCACGCCGCACGGGCGCTGTTTGTACGAGTCACCCTCTCATGGTAAAAAATCTAGAGCAACTGATACTTTATTAAATTGTTCTCTTTTTTTTAACTGATACCAACCAATTGAATGTTTCAAATTAAGTGAATAGTATCCCCACCAAATAAATAAATAAATAACAATCAAAGAAAAACAAATGAGACACTAGTATGTGCAAAAGTAGTACTTGTTGTAGTAAGCTTTTTGTATGTTCAATCTGTGGTGTTTGTAGACTCTTTTTCAAGGTCATGGATTTTCCATGTTAAAGGAAATTACCCTTCAATTTTCTTGAGTCATTTTATCCATTGCCCGCCACGTGGATCAATTAAATATAAATGTCTAGTAGTTGTAAACTATTATAATAGGAGGGTTGAAAAGGAAATTCAGAAAATTAATGCAGGTTGTTGGACATAATATGGTAGTAACAATCGTATATGGAAAGTAAATATAACGAATTTTTCACCGCGCACCTGCAGGTGTTCACAATATTCACCCTGTGCCTCGCGTTTTCAACAATTCACCCTGCGCCCCCGAGGTTTTGAAAATACTCGGAATACCCTTAATGACTAACTACCATCAACTCCGTTAGTCATTAAGGCTAAATCAACCAAATTAACCCCTAACTAACCTAACTAATGCTAATTAATCCTAATTAACTCTAATTAAACCTAATTAATAACTTTAAACCCTAATTAACCTATCTCTCTCCCCTAACCCCTAACCCCACCACCCTCCCACCGCCCCACCACCGACTCCCCCACCCCCCCCACCACCCCACCACCCCGCGCCCCCTTCCCACCCCCTCCCCAACTCCCACCCCCCAACCTCCCCCCCACTGCGCCCGCTCCTCCCCCAACCCCCACCCCTCGCGGCCCCCCTCCCCACCCCCCTCCCACCCCCGCAGCCCTCGAGTAAATTTCCCTCCCTCCCACCCCGTCGAATTTCGGCTCCCTCCCCCACCCTGCCGATTTTCGCTCCCCTCTCCCCACCCCTTTTCTTATTTTAATTCTCTTCGTGTTCACAATGGCCATGGCGACATGAGACACACCTTCAACAATGGCCGTTGCGGCTCTTCGTGTTCACAGCTCTCAATCTCCATAGAGGAGAGAGAAAATAAAGAAAAGCTCGAATCATTCAAGAAACTCGACTGGGGGGGGGGAGAGGGCGAAACTCGACGGGGGCGGGGTGGAGGGGAGCGAAATTCGACTGGGGGTGGGAGGGGAAATCGACTCGGGGTCGCGGGGTGGGGGGAAGGGGCCGCGAGGGGGGGGGGAGGTGCGCGGGGGGGGTGGGGCGGGGGGGGGGAGGGTGCGAGGGATGGGGGGGGGGTTCTTGGGGTGGGGTAGGGGTAGGGGCAGGGGGGTGGGAGGGTTTAGGGGTTAGGTTTTAGGGTTAGGGGTTAGGGTTAGGGTAGGGTTAGAAGTTATGGTTAATTAAGTGTTTTTAGGGTCATATTTAACGGAAAGTTGACGGAAGGGTCACGTCAGGAATTTTTCAAAACCACAGGGGCACCTGGTGAATTTTGGAAAACGCGAGGGTACCAGGTGAATATTAAGAAACCTCAGGGGTACCTGGTGAAAAATCCGTAAATATAATTATACAGGATCGAAGATGATTTCAAGGGTTAAGATTTGCTCCTTTATTGGTGAAGGAGTACTACTCAATAGTTGATCGTATCTAGTCTTAGATTACTCTGGTTGCAACTATTTATAAAATAATAGAGCTCTAGTAGAAACTAATTGTATTGATGCTTGTAAGGGAGTACTACAGGTCTGTTTAGAGATGTCAATTATCCATGGGTGAGTGGATTATCCACCCACCCACCCCGAATAAATAGGTGATCACCCGCGGTGAAGCGGGTGACGGGCGGCTGATGGATGGATCGGGTGGTAGGTCGGGTCGGATATGGATAATATTTTTTTTACCCGTCACCCGCCCCATCACCCGCTCCATCAATCCATCCATTAATATATCCATCCATATATATATATATATATATATATATATATATATATATATATATATATATATATATATATATATATATATATATATATATATATATATATATATATATATATATATATATATATATATATATATATATATATATATATATATATATATAATAATAATAATAATAATAATAATAATAATAATATTATTATTATTATTATTATTATAAAAAGAAATTTGTTTTTTTACGTGTCATTTAAGTAATTAAAAATAATAAATTTTTTTAAGGGATAAAAAAAAATACTTATAATTACTTTTTGGTGTGTAATAAGATTGATATATTTTGTCGCTTTATTGTTAATCTATATTTTTCATATATTAATTTCCTTAAAATTGTTAAGTCTAAAAAATAGTTTTTGTTCCTAGTATCACCCGTTTCCCACCCGCTCCACCCGCCCCACCCGCGGATGATGGGTGGAGCGGATATGGGTGAAATTTTTGGCGTGTGATGGATGGTGTGGATGGAGTTTTGGGTCACGGGTGATGGGGCGAATGGAGCTCCACCCGACCCATCTCCGATCCATTGCCATCCCTAGGCCTGTTCTCTTCAGCATAAAACAACTGAACTAAACTGAATTGAACTGAATTGAACTGAACTGATTGCAACTGAACTGAACTGAATTGAACTAAACTGAATTGAATAGAGCTGAATTAAATTATAACTAATAGTAATGATAATAATTTAGGAACTGAACTGAATTGAACTGAACTGAACTGATTGCAACTGAACAGAACTGAACTGAACTGAATTGAATAGAACTGAAAATAAGTTGGCGAGAACAGGCCCTACATATACAAGCCTATATATGAAGATTACAAAGTCAGTAAAATGTCTAGATAAAAAGATTGCAATTAGACATACATGGTAGTAGATAAACTAGAATAATACATGTACTAGAATTAGTGATTGTCTTGATGTCAAAAAAAAATAATAATAAGTGATTGTGATTGATTAGAATCAATCATGCCTATCTTCTAAGACTATAAACAAGGAGATGGTATTTACTATCTCCTTAACACCTTATATCCTTATAGAAACTAAATGGTACTAGAATATGGACGTATAATTACATGTACAATCTTAGGATTGAAATGATCTTTTAAAAAACTAATCACATACCTTCTTTATTTTCTTTAAAATTAAAATTGTTTTGATCATTCATTACTATATTCAGATAATTGTCTGATTTTATGATACTCTCCTTGTTCTAAAATACATAATATAATTGAAAGAATTGACTAAAATGAGTTACTTAAAGCTATTTCATCAAACGGAAAATGTATTGTCATTCAAAAAATCAGACAATCAATAGTTTTATGCACTCGATGTACATATATACATATTGTGATATGGGCACTAAACTGATCACTTTGCACAAGCTATCTTCGGTATTACAATCAATAGTTTTATGCACTAAGTCACCCATTTTAAAAGTGTCGTCTATGAGTTTCATATAATTTTACACAGCTAAGAGTATAATTGATATAGTAATTTATAACAAATATTTTGGTTCATATTATCCTGCACATATAAACGAAAGTTCATTTATAGCCAATTTCCTAATTAATTTATTGTAATCTTGATGCTCGAGGACAAGCTGAATTTCATTGAAGTATTATCCTTAAGTTTCCTGTAATATTTTTAATTTCTTATTGCAGTCCCCATAGACATTTGACAACATCATTCAGTCTCAGCTAGTCTCAGTGTCTCATGAGTTGAACTATGCATGCATAGTAACCATGCATTATAGTAATATATAGTATGCCATTATCATGAATAATGCAGTCTATAATTCTCCAAGTACACTGAATGCTGGATTTTGAAGACCATCAAGATAAGGATTTCCCGGCCATATATGGAACAATGCATGAATGACCAGAAACCATGTTCTTTTATCTCTTTTACTTCCTCCATTTTAATATCCAATTATCATTTTTACATTTTTTTGGGTGCAAATACCGTTTTGACATTTGACACTACTTAGGGCATGTTCTCCCCAACTTATTTTCGCCCGCTCGATTCGATCGGCCCGGGCTTGGCTTTAGTTGCACTCGCTCGGCTTGGGCTTCGGCCCCAACCGTTCAATTCGGCCCGTTCGCTCGGGCTTCCTAAATTTTTATTATAATTTAATTCGGCCGGTTCAATTCGGGCCGCTCGCTTGCATTCAGTTCAGTTCAGTTGCAATTAGTTCAGTTCAGTTTAGTTCAATTTAGTTCAGTTCAGTTGTTTTATGCCGAAGAGAACATGCCCTTAAATACTCCACTTTAACTATGTTGTACGATTGTATATTACTTATACATTAGGAAAAATACAGTCATGTAATATTTTCTTAGATTTAATTTGTCTCAATATAGAATTATAATATAATTTTTTTCATAATTTTTAAAGATACATGATCAAAAGATTGATGGTTAAGATAGTACGTTGGCAACATACAAATTATACATGTTAGAACTCGAAAATATTTATTAATTAGTGATGCTTATACTTATTTTCAATCAAGAAATATGTAAAAACCAAGATACCACAAAGAATTAGAAATCCAAATGACATTATCTTATCCACCATTTGATTTGCCAAACAAATTATTAAAGTTTCAAATTATTAGGGAATGTTGGAAACTTATAGTAGTATTGATATAGAGCTATTTTGTAATTACAAGCAAGAGATTTGGTGGAATTTTGTTGTATCAAATTCATTCCTACTTTTTACTAATATATAATTAAAAATTATTGTAAGGCGATGATGATTATTCTATTTGCTAGGGTGATGCTTTCCTATTCTTAGAGATAAAACCTAGCATATTCTTGCAATAAGTTTTTGTAATAAGTTCTTTGTAAATTTGTCTCATCGACTCATCCAAGTCTTGTTAACTTATGAAAGATGTGAAAGTGAATATTGTGAGGGAAAGGGTAGATTTTATAAACGAAAGGAGTAAAAGATAGTTTTATGTTGAGTGTATAGGAGTATTTTCTCAAATGCATTTCATCAAAGTATTGCGGTAGCAACTAACGCACTTCTCATTAAAAAAATTAATCAAATAGTACGATAGAAAATTCTAGCATTAATTAACATCATCTCATATAGGCTTTAGCCTTTAGGTAGCCTGCCGGCTTATAATAGAGGCCTGTAAACTAATTGAAGTGAAAGTCTAACTAATACAGTATTACTCCTGTCTTTTTTTTCCCGTAATTGTTCTTATGTTGATGGAAAGAAGAGTGAGACGGCGCCACATAAAGGTACGAACAAAAAGGGTGTCTTCTTAAATCACAATTAATTAGTATTATATCGAGTGTACATCAAATTTATTGTTTGATGAGTTATTTTGTCGAAATGAGTTATTTTTAAGTTAAAATGGATCAATTTTCAAGTTAAATATAGTCAGTTTTAAACAAATGCCAATTTTTAAAAGTTACCCGTCTCCCAGAAGTTTTTTACCTTAGAGGGGTCACTTCTATGTTAGTGACTTATTTAGAACAAAACATTACCCCTGTTGTACAATAGTACTACCTCCGTTTTAAATTAATCTACACACTTCACTTTAGGGGAGAACCAAGGAGAAAGTGAAAAAATATGAGAGATAAACTAAAAAAGTGGAGTGATAAACTAAAAAGTGAGAGAGAAAAACTAAAAAGTGGGTTAAAATATTAAAAAGTGGATGACATGGGTGGAAAAAGAGGAGAAAGTAAATATGACATATTACCAAAAATAGAAAAAGCAACAGTGTGTAGATTAAAAAGAAACAGACCAAAAAGAAAAGTGTGTGGATTAATTTGAAATGGAGGTAGTACTTTTTTTTTTTTTTTTTTTTTTTTGTTCGGGAAAAGATAATTGGTCCGAAGACCGACCCGCAGCTACTAGCCTACAGGGCACACCAAATTATCGTTACTAGGTAGTGGGGATTTATACCCACAAGCAAACATTTTTTTTTATACAAACTCCCCAAATTGGGGAGTGATGAGAGTCGAACACCCGACCTCGCGGTTGGGAGGTGGGAGCACCAACCATTGGGCTCCCACGAGGACCTCAGGAGGTAGTACTTTATAAGTGATTGATAACTTGTTTTGCTTTTCTTTTCTTTTTCCCCCTCTCTAATCCCCTACCTTTGCCTTATGAACTAGAGTTTTTATGTCCTCTAAAAAAACTCAAGTTTTTATGTTATTTTTGAAGCAAAGCAGGGATTTAATTATAAAATAAATACAACCAAGCCAACTAGAGCTAGACACACTAATTATATTTAACTTTTAAAATTTACTAAGTAATACTCCCTCCGTCCCAAAATATAGTTCTTGTTTCCATTTTGGGTGTCCCAAAATATAGTTCTTTGTTTCTATATTTAGTTCCACATTTTTCCGTAATTTGCCTAGAAAAACTATGTTCCCATCATTTATTTGCTTCTTGAAATTAGTTTTTTGCTTTGATTATTCAACCCAAGGTTACATTTAATGCTTTTTCACCAATTATTCTCCATTCTCTCTCCTAAAATCATCTTTTCACATACAACATTTATTTAAATAAATAAAAATTATTTATTATCCCTCTTAGATTCTAATTACCTTAATTCCCGTGAAAAAATAGAATCAGGAACTATATTTTGGGACGGAGGGAGTAGTATCAACTTGAAAAGATATCACTGATAGTCAATCGGATATAATCATGAAAATATATCTTTTGAGGATTATGAGAAGACCAGCCATTATTTAAAAAATATTTTAAAACTTTTTCTAAGATAAAATTGTTTTTCTATATAAAATTGGTTGACATCTATCGTGCCTTAATAATATTCATTTAGATTATTTCTTACACGGAATGTTTTTGATTTGCTTGATTACGCTTAGGCCTAGCTAGCCTAGTTTTGGAACCATTTTTTTACTAATAGTACTAATTAACATGAAATGTGTACATCTGTTCTAATTTTAAAAACTAATTAATCATAATGGAATTATTACGACCTCTTCAACACAATTATTATGGCTCCATGCACAATCAAAATACAAACAACTGAAACAAGGAAAACTACAACATATATTATTGCTAGATCAAGTAATGTTCCATATCCTCATGAAACCCTTTTTCTAAGGTAGTTGAAATGTCCAATGAGTATTACTATGTTAGGAATCGTTGTCCTCTATGACTTCCAAATATATAAAGCAAAGTAAATAAAATTAGGAAAACTCCAAGCATAAATATGTTCTTTTTTCTCCACCTCAATTTTCTATTGACTGTACCTACACGCGAAGAAAATTAGTCTTTCTCATGCATGAGTTCTCCTATTTATACACTAGTCTTGTAAGTGTAGGCACACGTTGCATACGATAGAAAATAAAAAGTTAATAAATTAATTACATCTATCCCAATTAGGGATGTCAATGGGTAATGGACCCTACTCGATTTCGTGGATCCAGATTCGTTTTTAGCGGATCTGGATCCTCAAAATTTGGACCCGATGGATCATGGTAGGATCTGGATCGCAGTTTTTAAAAACAGATTTGGACCGGGTCCTAAATTATTACCTGGACTCGGATACGTTTACCCGTTCTTTTAAAGTTATTTTAAAATATATAATTAGGTAAAACTTAATGTTAAATTCTTAATCTTATTTATGCTTGGATTTTTTTTTTTTTTTTTGAGGGAATATGCTTGGATTTGTTGTATTAAAGTTGAATGCTTATTTACTCCAACATCGACAAATGAAGATGCTAAATGGCGTTGTTTTGATCTTTAAAATAATCAATTATTGTGAAAATCAGAGTCGTTTGAAGAAAATAGGTTAGGATCCGTTTTGGACCCGGGCTCATAGGATCCTCAATGGATCCGGACCGGATCTGGATCCAAGCCTGGAAAACGGATCTGGATCCTAGAGGATTCAGTTCATATCCTACCCGTTGACATCCCTGATCCCATTCCTTAAATTTACTAAAAAAATACAAAACTTAATGAAGTTAATAGAAATTACCTTGAGATTTGATAAAACTGTTGTGTAATTAGGCCTTGTAGTTTTTTAAAAAAATTGCTAAAGATGAGTTTTGATTGTTTTTTTTATTTGAGGGTATATATGTAATTTAGGGTTGTAATACTCTGTATTTTTAGTAAGTTAATATCTATATTTTTTTTAAAAAGGTTTTTAAAAGAGGCTTTTATAAAAGATTTTGGGTATTTAAAATAAATTCTAGTCCAAAGGGATTTTGAACCTAAGTTTACTAATTTAAAATCCAAGTAGTTTGTTAAAAATAAAATTAAAAAAAAATGTTTTAAGGAAATTCTAAAAGATTAACAAAAAGAAAAGAAAAAAAATTCCAGCTTAACAACTCACGTCAGTGAGTTAGATGCTTATTAGCAAAGTTTTTGGTTACTTTTCCTTTTTGTTTATCTTTTTAATTATTTTAGCTTCTAGAATTATGTATTATGGGATAATTTTATCTTTTCCGAATCTTAGTTGGATGATCGTAAAAATTTGTTAGATCTTAGCTAGCTTTGTTTATCTTTTCTTTTAGTTTTTGAGTCCTAGTACGACTCTACATATCCAACTAGTATAAATAGGGGTCTCCACCCATCATATTCTTCACACCAAATTTGAGAAATACATCTCTTTTCTCAAGTTTAAACTCTCTCTCCCTCTTAGCCTACCCTTTCTCTTTCTCCATTAGTAGTCTTTTAATTTTAAGGTGCGTGTATGTGTAGATCTTTAATAGTTGTTTTGTAAACATAGTATGATGTTTTTAGAAAAATATTATAGATTGAAGTGCGTATTTTTTTTAGTTTAATATGAACAACATGATTTTTAGTTGAACATAGTCAAAT
Organism: Beta corolliflora; assembly: GCA_947648045.1. NCBI lineage: Eukaryota > Viridiplantae > Streptophyta > Magnoliopsida > Caryophyllales > Amaranthaceae > Beta > Beta corolliflora. Next base: position 129,641 of record CANSZD010003777.1, on the reverse strand, counting down.
ATCTATGTTTTTATAATGTGTTCGAAAGTAATCTTGGCGTAGACGATGTTATTAGTCGTACGATTGTTTTAACAAACGTTATCACATACTTTGTTTAAAGTTTCATACTTTAATATCATACACTAGCATGAGAATACTCATGAGCAACGTGATTGGCAAAACCAACTTTATTATGGTTTTATGTTTATTATCAAGAGTTTTCAAAATTATTTTATGAACAAGTTATTTATTATGCCTTTATATGGCTAAGTTTATAAGTATTACTATTCTGTTTAAAGGAGGATTATTTCCGAAGGATTTTTATTAGATTTATGATCTTTTATGATCACAATTATATAGAGGCAACGGCTTGTTATCTTAGCAACAACGGTAGCCATTATATTATTTACCCAGGCAACGGCTTGTTATTTATTAGCAAGAATGGTAGCCATTATATTATTTACCCATAACCCATGTACTTTTTGTATAAGTCATGTGGACAAGGTAGTAACCCCTCGTAATAGATTCAGTAAGGAATACTAAACTTGGGGGGTGTGCACACTTTAAGAAAGGTACCTAGGCAAGGAAAAAGGATTTTTATTAAAGTTATATACTTTATATTATATAAGTATTAGAAGTATCCAAAGAAGGTTTATGAAAGTTAAAGGTTTTGAATGTTTTATTAAATAAAGTGTTTAATAAAATAAAGTGTTTAATTTTCCGCATATACATGTACTCAGTATATTTACTGACACGCTTTTATTTTTGTTTTGTTTTGTTTTATGGCTTTGTCCCTGTGATGACCCTATTTTGGCGAGCAGAATTTACAGGTTGATATGGTGCATACTTCATATGGGGGAGCTAGTGAGAAATCATAATTAGTCAAGGAGTTGTTATTTTATTTTCTTTATTTCCATTGTTATATACTTGTACAATAAAGTTATTTCAATAAAGAGAAGTTATTTCAGTTATTTCCGCTGCATTAGTTAAAGTTCAGTTAGTAGTTAGTCTTAAAGTCTTTAACGTTATCACGTGGCGGTAACACTCTCAATTTCTCAAGAGTTTTATATTAAAATATGTTTTTAGAAAGAGAGGAACTTGGGGGTGTTACAAGGGTGGACTCCGAATCCCCCCTCTTCCCTTATACTACTAACTAGCATTTTTTGCACGCTATGCGTGCGTGTAATATTAACGTTTTTTTCTCAATTAGTTATTTATCAGTGTTACAAAAAATTTGATTCGAACATACATTTATAATTACTTTTAATTTTTTAAATATGTTTTTTAAAAATCAATGTTTTGTTGATTTTTTTAGTTATTTGTTCATCATTATTCAACTATAGTATTGAGAGAAGGAAATATAAAGCAAAAGAAAGCTTGTGCTTAAATAAAGTGGAAGAATTTGTGCATCAGGTTCAATCATTGAATATTAATAAAGTGGAAGATTTTGGTTTATATAGTAGAGATTACCGAATAATAATCAACATTTGGGTTTTAAAATATTATCTGTATAATTATTAATATGAAATTCAAGTTCTTATTTTTTCTTCTGATTGTGTCAATCAAGTTATATTGTCAATTTAATTTTTGATCAGAGTTTTTCACACATATATATTTAAAAAGAGGAAATTATTTTCATTAATTTAATATTTAATTGAAATTTCAAATTCAATTCCATTGTTAACTTGTTCAATATACATGGCAAGTAGGATGAAGAAAATATAATTTAATATATATGACAATTTAAATTTATTAAGGATATCAGACTTCTTGTAAGGGGGACACCATCTTCCTCCCCCTTCACTTATAGAATTGAGATGCCTCATTTTGTCATAAATTATGTAATTTTTTTGACATTTGGGATTTGAATTTGATTATATTGATTTTCTAATTTGTTGTGATAACATTACGAACCAGTAGATTAGGGCTGGCAATCAGGCCGGGTTGGGTCAATTTCAGGTTGACGTGGTTTATATTTCAGGTCACTTACCCCTAACCCAAACCAGACCTGATTCTAATTTCAGGTCGAAAATCATAACCCAAACCTGACCTTACCGATTTCGAGTTGACCCGAAACCAACCCAAAATGACCTGAAATGAAATTCAACTATACACGCTAAGTTATGAAAATATGGGTTAATGACCTGAAATTAACTTTAGGGGATCCAAGAAATGGGCTTGGCCCAATACAAATTAAAATAACAAAAGATAGGTTGTATAAGTTATGAAAGTCTGGGTTAATTTCAGGTTGACCCGACCTGAAAATAATCCAACTTCTAAGTCAGGTTATTCGGGTTATTTTCAGGTTCAAAAAGTCAACCCGAACCTAACCCATTATATTTTCAGGTCGGGTTGGGTCGACCCATTTTTTATTTCAGGTCGAAAATCTCAACCCAAGCCCGGAATTTTCAGGTCAGTTTCAGATCGGGTTATCGGGTTGGGTCATCTTTTGCCAGCCCTACAGTAGATAGTGGCATTGTGCTAGCTTCGAAGTTGACAAGCAGAATATTCTCAACACCCCTTATTTTGGGCAATTTAACCGAAAAGGTGATGAACTATCATATTTGGCAAGGTTATCAACACAAAATATTACTAATAAGGTAGTAATTTTAAAGAAAGTTTCCTTAAATATTAGTTAATTATAAAAGTCAATATATATTATATACTTCCCGGTTCCTCCATTATCTCCAAAATATTTTTTCATGTGCTTTTCTGAAATTCAAACCGTATAAACTTATATCGTAAAATTTCATGAATATAAGGAAAAAATTAATCACGTGGAATTTTGCTAAATTTTGCTCATTATGTGTACTTTCATAATGTCAATTTTTTTATTGATACCGTAATATAGTATTAGAGATAAAAGCAAATAGAACATCATTTGGGTACAAAGGAATTAATTAGTTTCTAGCAAATTTTCCAAAGCTAAACATAAAGTACTTTGAAAAAAAAATTCCACGGAGTACTTATTCGACTATCAAGAAAAAGAAGAGACGTAGCATAAATGATTTTTTGCCCTCTTTGGATAAGAAAAAAAAAGACAAAAACAACCTATAAACTGAAATAGGTACAAGCAAAGGCATTTTGGTTAAATTGTAACTATTGAGACCAATTTGAAGGTCTTAGAAAAAAATAACAACTCAAAGATGACCACTCTCGATTGCTAGTACCACAATGGTCAACAAAGTTTAAAAAAACAATTACAGCTACATCTTGCACCACAACTAAAGCATATGTACCTCATAACAACATCAAATTCGTGCTGTTTCAACTTCCTCAAGCTGCTTATCACCATTAACACATCACATTCCTAACCATATAAGTGATTTCACCGAGTTTCACTGACCATAGTGTTACTAGCTGATTGAAGTAGTCAAATTCAAGTTATTTTATACGATTGTCAAGTTCGACACAATGTCAATGACTACACTTGAGCCATAGTGTTACTAGCGGATTAAAGTAGCCAAATTCAAGTTATTTTATACGACTATCAAGTTCGACACAATATCAATGACTACACTTGACTCAATATTTACACCACAATAATTCCCCATACTAATCTCAATACAAACCAAAAACAAGGAGTGTTCAAGGAGGGAATAATCAAACAAGTAAGAACCTTTTATTTTCTTACATTTATTTGATTTGGCCTTATTATAAAGTTATTAGACCGACGACGTAGTATGAAATATATTACTCCTACTCCTAGCACCAAATTATAAAAATTCAGAAAAGAAAGTTCCAATCATGGATAGCCTTATAAAAAAGACCCCTAAACTTCCCTTCCCCACAACTCCATTGTTCCCACACCACTTCCTAAAACTTCTTCTCAAAACACCATTATTCTCTCTCCTTTTCCCCTCAACTTTCTTACACAACTAAGCCATTTTCTTCTCAAATTCCAAAAACCGCTTACTCAAATTCACAGTTAACAATGGATTCTTACCATGAAATCGACACCATTAAATTAGAGAAACAAAAAGCGATGCAACGATACAATAATTTCAAAAAAATCGCTAACATTGTGCGAACTCTTGAAATCGTCGTCGCAATTACGTTAATCTCTTACTCAATCTCCTTCACTTCTTCGTATTTTCCTGCCGTCGTTGAAATCTCCGGCGTATTTTTCCGGCGAATTTCCTCTCTCCTCTTTAGTACTCACTTCGTCTTCCTTGTCGGAAACGTTATCATTATCACTCTCTTCGCCAAATCCTCCGGCGAAAAAAACTCATCTGATAAATCCGTAGACGAAATCTTCGTCGATAAAACATGTTCCGAAAATCTCGAAGACGAATTATTCGACGAAAAAAACACTTCCGATACTTCCGCCGGAGACGAAATTCTCGGCGAAAGAAATACTTCCGAGAATTCCGGAGAATCGGAGAATGTCGTCGGCGAATCTCCGGCGAATATTCCGGTGATGGAGGAGAGAGAATCGGAGGAAAAGGTATACAGGAGAACTCAATCAACGGTGGAGATGGCGGTTGTGAAGGAGGATAAGAAGGAACTCCGGCGATCAACGACGGAAGTTCGCCGGAAAATCGGAAATGTAGCGAAATCATCGGCGATTACAAGGAGGAGAGAGAATCGGAAATTCGAAGAGGATGAATTGAGTAATGAAGAGTTTAACAAAAAAGTCGAAGCGTTTATTGCGAAACAACAGAGGTTTTTGATGGAAGAAAAATTAGCTGTTGTTGTGAGTAATTAATAATTAATTAAAATTTGAATTTGAGTAATTAGTAGTGATAAATCTATGATAATTACGGTTCAAGTTTATCTGTGAGAAATGTAAAATGTTAGAGAGCAGAAAAAACAGAGTATGGTTACTTACTGGGGAAAGTAGGTAGTACTAGTAGTAGGAAGTGTTGGTTTTTTGACACTTTCTATGAAATTTTCTACTACGTGATCTTTTTTTTTTAGTTTTTTTACTGTTTAATGTACAGTATTAAGATAATTATAATAATAATAGTACATCTAAAAGTGTTACTAGCAACCTTGTTCTTGAAGTTTTGTTGATGTACTTCAAGTCTTCAATGGTGTTTTAAGTTGTCTTGCATTTATTTTTCCGTTAAATTATCAATTGGATATATTTAATTATCAAAGTTGAATTTAATTCAAATTAAAGTTTCAAGTGTTGTATTTCATTATTCAATAGGAGTATAAAGTTATGTTTATTAATTTATCTATTGTATAGATGTATGAACTATGAATTTAATTTTATTCACATTGGTCCCAAACTCCTAATTTTAGGACAGCTAGTATAATATACTTTTTAATTTTTGCTTGTGAGAGTGAGGACTGAGAGTGTTATATTAGGCATACTTTTTTTTTTTTGATAAACATATTAGGCATACTTCCTTCCTTTTTATGATTTTTGTTTACTAAGGATTTTCTATTTTAAATTTTTGGAAACAGTTGCAACATATCTTTTGTGGTTTATGGTTTCCCCTTATTTCCTCTCCTTTTCAATCTCTCGATATCTTTATCCGATTATATTAGTCTCCTATGCAACTATGCTACTATGATTTGTGCATTCCTTTATTTGGTAAGTTGCAACCAAAAAAATTAGAGGAAGTATGAGTATTACGAAACGATTATTTTTATGTTGGAAAATTATATAATTTGATAGTTCCATTTAGTATTTGTAAATAAAAATTTATATATAGCTCTAAGGGTTAAGTATAAGAAAGTAAAAGTAGACTTACTGGCATTTTAGATATTTAGTATTTTACGTATTGGAATTTAATTTCCCTCAAAAAAAATGTAAAGGAATTTAATTATATACTGTTTGATCTTTTACTCTTATAAAACCAATACAAATTTGTAAGGAGTACCTATTTTTATAACAACGACAACAGCAATCATGTCTCAATCCATCAAAAATTGTCCTCTTTTCTATTGTTGTTCATCAAACTTTAATTTTTGTCTCGTTTCTTTTATAAATGCATAAAAGATTATGGGTTACATGCTCCCAAGTAGTTGCGAGGACGAAGTATACTATTCATGCTAAGTGGGACACTGCACCAGGTGCTGCAATTAAACTACACTCTTCTGAGTTCTGATGTTGGAGCAGTTTTGTAATGCATGGGGTTGTGTTATTGAAGTCTATATCTTCAAATTGAACTGTGGAAGTGGTTGCTCTTTGCAACGTATTCTTGAGCCAAAGAAGGGGAAATTTTTGGTTAATTTTTTGAAGGAGAGAATTTAGTGATCTCATCAATATTATTTAGGGAGCTATATATTAAGCATACCTAGCAAATTTAAATCTAGTTTAATACACAAAAAGACAATCCAACACTTTCTTTCGCTTCACTTAGTTTGTCATATTTAGCAGGAAACAAACCAAGTATAGGTTGATATAAAAGACTCTCCGAACTTGATCTGTTGATCATATTTTAGATAGTGATACTCAAGAATTTACGTCAATCAAATTATTTCTCTCTGCAATCCACCTTTAAGAGAACAGTTTTCGAATTATCTCCTTGTATTGTTATAGTAATTAGCTAAACTTTGTATAATTTTTTTTAAAAAAGCAACTAGGTAGAATTTTCCTGTAACAAAGGGAGACAACATATATATGGTAGAGCTTTTAGCCCTCCGTTAAGTTCCTCAATTTTTTTTGGTGTCAAGTGATGAGACTATTAGAGTCTTTTTGAATTTCAATTTTAAATGTTTTAATATTGCATTCTCAATGTTATCGAGATGTGTATTTACCATAATTTTTTTATTTATATTGATTTATTATAACACAATATAATTGTTTAGAAAGGAAACCAAACTTAGTTAAAACAAGTTTTTTTTGTTTAATTCCAAAGTTGAGCTTATGAATATTGGCGAGTCTTGGATGGTATGACTAAGCAATCAAATATATATATTTCATCGAACCAAATAACATTCACGTATTTTGCTTTAACTTTGAGCTATCTTCTATAATTTTTTTAACTTTAAGTTTCTTTTTCAATATACATGCTAAAGTTTTCATCTATTTTTCGGAATTGGTCATTAATTTTGTACAACTAAGCTTGAGTCTAATTGTAACCGATACAAAAATGTGCATCAACCTAATTAGCACATTTGCATGTTACATGTCTAAAACCCCTTGACATACATTAAAAACAAAGGAATCCGCCATCACGTCAACAAGATGCGTTATCACACTTGGTATTATGGATAGACTTTGGAACATATTCTTGCAATTAAAGGCGTATATTATCGATTAATCTAGAAATTTACGAAAGTATTACGACCACAAATTATGTTTTCTAGAGTATATATTCTGCTTTGATGTTTTAAGGAAACTTATTTGATCGACAGAGATTCTAACATAGTTTCTGCTTGCCAGTAAATCAGATTGTTGGGCTTTCTGGATAGAAGACATCATATTCCTGTTGATAACTACTTAACTAGTTTGATACCTAATCCACAAAGCCCAATGGGAGTGTAAAGATGAACAAAAATGTTTAATCTTCTTCTTTCTTCCAAAAAAAAATAAAAAAATAAAAAGGTTTACTTACCTCCTTCACTTATACTTCCTCCGTTCTTTTTCTATTGCAACAATTGAGTTTTCACGCTTGCCAATGCACAACTTCAAATATTAATATCTTTAATTATTTTTAGTAAACATTATACAAATTTGATGTTTTGAAGGTATATATCGAGACGAATTTAACAATACCCCACATGACTATATTTTTTCCTAAGGTAATAGATAGTTAAAGGGTAGTGAGTGAATAGTGTAAAAATCTCATTGTTGCAATAGAAAAGAATGGAGGAAGTATATGTACTCGAGGTTGCAAGAGCTAAAATTACTAAACCCTTTTGACACGTATACAATTTTGGTAAGAGACTGCTTTAGAAGCATGTAAGATACGTTGAGTTTTTTACTTCAATTGTCAACAGGATGATCTCTCTAACTCTTTCATTGTCTACCATAGCTACTTCACTGATGCCCTTTTAACAAGATCTCATTACAACTCTTTATTTTTCAGCTGTATCATATTTCTGTACTTGTTCAATATGCTGACTATTATTCGTGATCGGATTCTCCGAATCCTATGGAATCGAGTGTTCAATCACTCGCTTAAGCACAGGGATACCTTAGTATCCCCTAACGGTGTGCTCATTGTTTGCAGGTCCTATTTCTCCAAAGAACGCTCCTTGGTCACTAATGGGTCTCTAAGGTTGTGCTCTTCTCTTTTTTATCCTCCTCTTCTGGCTTGGGCCTTTATGGCCCTTTGGACTCGAGTGCGCCATCACTCGCAATTGACTCATCAGGGGCTTTGCTCCCCTTTAACGAAATGTTTCTTTGGACAGGTACTTCTTAACGTTGACGGGCCAAATTCTCTTTTTGGCGCCTTTCGTGTCGTGGTCATTACGGACTACATCTCTTTGGGCCTTGGGGCATCCAAGCCCATATTTTTCATCAAAATTAAAATCAAAATTCTAAGTTGGAATATACAAGAAGGCAAAAAACTCCACGCCATAGCCGAACTCATATATCTAAAGAATAAATTTCAACCTGACATCGTTTTCATTTTAGAGACTCTTACAAACGCTCATAATAGTCGCAGAATTCTTAAAGCCTTGCACTTTGACAAAACGTTAATTATTGATCCCGTTAACCATTGTGGGGGCATCTGGGTCTGCTGGAATTCAACTAATATAGTTGTTACAAACTATGTAACCAATCAACGGTGTGCCCATTTAGAAATTGTGTACAAACCAAACAACAAATGCTACTCTATCACAGGTGTTTACTGTCCAGCAAAAGAAAATGATAAAGACCCCTTTTGGCAATATCTTCACACATACTTTACAAATATTGCACATCCTTGGTACATTGCTAGGTGATTTTAACGAAATGCTCTCTACTAGCGACAAACAAGGGGGAAGGCCTTTATCCCCCACTCAATTAAATCGCCTCCCTAACTTACTAGCAAACTCCAATGGAATTGATATTCCTTGCTTACAAAAAGCTTTCTCATGGAAAAACACGCAGCAAAATGTTACCATTTATGAGCGTTTAGATCTGGCTATCGGTCACCACACCTTTCTTAATGACTTCCCGCATAGCACTGTTTGTTATGGAAATTTTACTGTCTCTGATCATGCACCAATTCTCTTTAATACAAATGAACGCCCATCACCCCGCCCTTTTCAGTTCCGTTTCCAAAACAATTGGACTCTAGAACAGGAATCTCAAAACATTATTCGCAAGCAATGGGCAATACCATTAAGAGGTTCTCGATTTTTTCGAGTACAACAAAAATTAAGTCGTATAAAGACCGCACTCAAAACTTGGGCAAAAACCAAGTACAAACATAATAGTAACAAATTGCTACAAAATGAAAATAAAATTAAACTCTTACAAGAAAATTTATGGAAACAACCTTTTAATACTATCTGGATTAAACACATCAATCGTCTTATTACGCAACGAGAGAAACTGCTTCTCTGTGGGCAAAAACTTTGGGACGATCATAGTCGCAAACAATGGCTCACTCAGGGGGATCGAAATACAAGATTTTTTCACAACCGCATGACACAAAAAATCGCTTCTAACACAATCTACAGATTGAAAAATGATTTAGATCAATGGGTTGATGAACAGGAGGAGATTTCTAAGCTTCTTATCTCCTCCTTCCAAAAACGATTTCAAAGTAACTCAAATATTCCCCGTACTATCGATCTTTCTTTCCTACGAAAAATTGTCTCTACTGAGGACATCTCATCCTTGTTAGCTCCTGTTTCCAAGGAGGAGATAAAAAACGCATTTTTCGATATCAATCCGCATAAAGCACCAGGATCCGTTGGCTTTGGAAGCAAATTTTTCCAAGCCTACTGGCCTATCATTCAGAAGGATGTATGTCTTGCTATAGAAAGTTTTTTTTTCCATGGAAAACTACCACCATCTTTGAATCATACCATAATAACTCTTTTACCGAAAATAGAAAATCCAGATATACCGAATCACTTTCGACCAATTAGTCTTATAAACACTATATACAAAGCAATTTCTAAAATATTAGTCCAACGACTAAGCCCCATCCTTCAACGGGAGATTAGTCCCTTTCAGAATGCCTTTACTAAAGACCGTTCTATACATGACAACTTACTATTGGTTCAAGAAATACTTAACACCTTTCAAAAATCGAAAAATAAAACAGGATGGTGTGCCTTAAAGCTTGACATGGAAAAAGCTTATGACCGAATAGAATGGGATTTTTTATGGCAATGTTTATCCGCCATGGGTTTCCCACCGCAATGGATCAATTGGATAAAGGAGTGTGTATCAAATGTCTCATACTCAATCAAAATAAATGGTCACACCACAGAATGGTTAAAACCTTCTCGGGGCCTCAGGCAAGGGGATCCTCTTTCCCCCTATCTTTTCATCATCTGTATGGAAGCTTTCATTATGAAATTATCATTGGCTGCTTCCGTTTCCAAATCTGAAATTGGTTTCAAAATTCAACCTCAGACACCGAATATTCCTTGCCTCCTCTTTGCAGATGATAGTCTGCTTTTTTGTAAAGCCACTTCAACAACATGCAATAATCTCAAAAAACAAATTGACGATTTTTGTACCCTCTTTGGACAATTAGTGAATTTCCATAAATCTGCCATCATTTTCTCAAAACAGATAAACTCGGCAAGAAAATTCTCTCTAGCCAGTCACTTCAATATGCTTCCAAACTCGTCCCTGGGACGTTACTTAGGTGTATACTTTAGATCTTTTACCCCAACTAAAGCTGATTACAATAATCTATTGCAAAAAACTGAACAACGTATCCAACACTGGGAAGCAGGCTCCCTTTCAAAAGCGGGTAGATGCACTCTTATTCAAAGCAATCTTGAAGCTCTCCCTTCTTACGTATGCTCTTCTTCGCTCTTACCTAGTTCTACTGCTCACACTATTGACAACCTTCATAGAAAATTTTTCTGGCGTCAACAGAAGGATAAGAATACTACACCCCTTATTGCTTGGGATACCATCTGTCAACCTAAAAGTCAAGGTGGCCTAGGCCTTAGGAAAACCCTTCCACTTAATAAAGCCTTCATTGCTAAGCTTGGATGGAAGATTTTAACAGATACTCAGAGTTTTTGGGTTAAGCTTGTTAGGAAACGATACTTAAAAACCCAAAGCTTCTTCACTTACAAACCTAAACCAAACGACTCTCATATTTGGCGCAAATCCTGGCGCAACGAGAAATCATTCGAAAAGGGATAAGATGGAAAATAGGTAATGGACAGAATATTTACTTCTGGCTGGATAATTGGTTATCTCATAAAAACCTTATAGAACTCACCAAACAATCATCTAACCAACTTGATTTAAACGTCAAATTCAGCGAATTCATCTTACCCCATGGCAGTTGGGATTGGATCAAACTAAGCACCCTGCTACCGACCCATATTTTGGCAAAAATTAAAGAAATTCCGCTACCATCCACTGACACCCCCGATACCCCCATTTGGGGCCCAACTTCTAATGGGGAATTCACTGTTAAATCGAACACATGGTTGGCTCATAACATCAACACCGAAGAACATAAATGGCCTTTTAAATGGATTTGAAAACTCGACCTTCCACCTAAACTGTTAATTTTTCTCTGGCAAATATGCCATTCTAGTATTGGAGTTCGGAGTGTGCTCCACAACCGCAACATTCTACCAATTAATACATGTGCCCTTTGCACCAATCAAGAAGAAACCATCGATCACCTTTTCGGGTCATGTCCTAATCTCAATCAGTTATGGAATCTTCATGAACTTCGCACATGGCTTGGTTATTCATTAATCAACAAATCGTTGCTACCGTTTCTCCAAACCCCTAAAAAGGACAAAAATAAAATTACAAAATTAGTATATCTTCTATGGACCATCTGGAAGGAAAGAAATGATATTATTTTTAACAATCAAACTCTCAATCATTACAGAATTTTCCACAAAGCAAAATTTCTGCATACAGAATGGTCTGTCAGGACCACTATTGACCATAATGATTCTACAGGTACTCCATTTTCCTCAACTCACTCAACCTCCACTCATCCAACTCCATCTACTCCACGTTTCATCCAAGTACAATGGTCCCCTCCACCACCTTCGTCGCACAAACTTAATTTTGACGGCTCGGTTCGAAATGGCTCGCTCCGCCGGGGTCATCATCCGCGACTCACAAGGCAATCTCCTCAAAGCATGCGCATACAACCTCGGCCGCTCGGGTGTTCATAGCTGAAGCAACGACACTTCAAAAGGGTATCCTTCTTGCTATTCAAACCGGAATAACAAATCTTTACATAGAAGGAGACAATCTACTTGTTATCAACGCGATTCAAGGCAAATGGACACCACCATGGCAAATTGCCAACATCATAAAAGACATACAGGAGATTCTAACATCGTTCTCCCACTGGAGCATCCAGCACATCTATAGAGAAGCAAACAAAGCGGCAGACTGGATTGCAAATGTTGGTCATTTAATTGATGCGCCATTTATTATTGAAGATTGTACAAATTCGGCTTTACACTCAATCATTGTAAACGATATATTAGGACCACCCCTCGTGCGGAGGGTCTCCTAATATTCTTTTTCCTTACCTAAAAAAAAAATGTAAGATAAGGAGCAAGTTAGATGTTACCAAAGAGACTAGAATTTTTCATACTTCCTCCGTTCTATTTTAAATGAAACGTAGGGTCTTGGCATGTGGATTTAGAAGAGGAGAGAGATAGAGAGAAAGAAGAAGATGGACCCATGCGATGAGGTGAGAAATAGAAATAAAAAATAAAAAGAACGTTTCTTTTATTTTAAAACGGCTTAATATGGTAAGTGTTTTTTATTTTAGAATTGAGGAAGTATTATAAAACCAAAGTTGTTAGAGTTACTCAACATGCATATAAAATATCAGTTCAGTGAGAACTTCTAGCAATAGATTGATGAGAATTTCTATCGATAATTCTTACAGTCTTACCCCATCTATTGTGATTTCGTGAGTCTGTTACACATAATTTTTGGGAATTTTCTGATCTCCTTCTTCATGAATTAAGACTCTGTTCTTTTGGACATAACTGAACTTAATTAATCTGAACTAAACTGAACTGAACTTAATTTGTCTGAACTAAACTGAATTGAACTAAATTATACTGAACTGAATTAAAATTGTGAGAGGAAACTAACTGAATTTTTCTGAACTGAATTTGTCTGAACTGAACTAAATTTTCATTGATTCATCCCAAAAGAAGAGAGCATAAGTAAATATATATATAATTTCTTTCGAATCTTTTTCTTTATTATATAAGGGAAGGGGGAGATACTATCAGAACTTAAAATATACCCCTTAATATTCACAACACACATCAAGTAACTTAACAAAAATAATTAAACTATCCTTATATTTTTTCTACAAACCAATTCAAAAAGTCAAAATTAATAGAAATTTGCCCACAAATATAGAAGATATCTAACAAACATAAATTGATTAAAATATTTGTAATAAACTTGAATTCGCAATAGAAATGAAGAAATAAAAGAGTAATCAAATCGAAAATAAAATAAAATTCAAACTTAACAAATTAAAATACCCGATGTTCTTATGTCCATTTTTAAATGATATATTAATTGTAAGTGCATACTTTGTTTATCGTATTGAAAAACAATTGTCAACTTACACTATTATAAAAAGTTTTCGACGCATGTATCGCACACATATAAAGTTAGTTGTTTGAGAATACGGAAGTCCGACCAGAAAAAAATGTTGCCGCACGCATCGGCATCGCGTGCATAGAAATCTAGTTTTTCATACGGAAAGGTAACTTATCCAAATTTTATATCTTGACCCAATATAGTAGTCAACACTCAACAATGAGGGAGTTAGATATTCTCAATTATCTCTTTAAAGCTGTGAAGAAATTTCCATACGTGACAAAGAAAGTAACCACTTGCTACCATGAACATCTTTGCCTTTGAAGAAGTTGAAAGATATGTTCCTTAGTAGGGACAGTATTGTTCACATATTTATTCTTCCGTTTCATGCTTTGTCTGCATTAAGTTTGCATAGGCAATAGGTTATTGTTTTTGAGTATATAACGACACATTTTTAACAGAAATTGATATTTAGGTGGGTGAGACTAGAGAGGTCAACAGCCAGCAGACAGGTCCTTTGGTGTGGGGTTGTCTTAAACGAATGTGATGGGATTCTCTTCTATCTTTTTTGTGTACTTTATCTTAGTGCTTCTTGTTGGAGTTTGTTGGTTTTGGAAGAAGCTTTCTTCTGTGTTTTATCCCTTAATCAAAAGTTTAAGTTGATAATAATACCCTACAAAAGACACATTCAAATAACAGGCTTTGTTCTTGTCATCTTATGAAATTTAATTTTAGTAATAATAATTAAGACTAGCAAGATTTAGATAATTTTAGTAACAATAAGGCTATTCGTCAAGAAAAAGTTCCACAATAATAGGTTAAGTGAATATAAGTTTAATCCAGAATTGATATTTCACATATTACAACTTTCGATTCGGTTCCTTTATCTTAACAATAATTACTCATTATTTTTATTATTTTCATTTCATGAATGACCCTGAATAACACTCTTGCTTTTTTTAATTGTTATTCAGGGTCATTCATGAAATGAACTTTAGTTGACAATTAAAAAAAGTTTTCTTATTAACTTTATATCTCCGTTACAAAAAGTTTTCTTATTAACTTTAGTTGACAATTTTTCATGTTATTTAAAAATAATAAGACAAATATGTGATTGAATACAACAATATAACTCTATTTTTTTTGGGGCCCCCACTTGAAACCCCTTGGTAAGAAGGAGGATCTCTACCTGACCAACACCTTATCGCAGTGGTCACCATTCTGACTACACAGCCAACGGCAGAGTAGGGGATTAAGGGAATCCCTACTCCCAAGCACAGTACGTAGTGGGGCTCGAACTTGTGACCCAAAGTCACGAGTGAGTTCCCCATCACCTCCAAGCCAAGCTTGGTTTACAATATAACTCTACTTAGAAGTACAAAATAAAATATCACAATAGAATTAGAATTAATGGACAAAAGAATGATAACATAGTTAGAATTTCTTTTATGTGTATAATGATGAAGCAAAATTAAATGATTTAATGTAAATTTAAATGATTTTATAATACAGTTGAAAGTACTACCTCCCTCCCAACTTAGTTAATATATTTGTCTTTACAAGGTCACCCTTTATCAATTTTCACCGTATTTTCTTTTACTAAATTTTGGAGTAAGGAAAATATTACCACAACTGAAATCTTGTCTCTAATTCTTATTAGTGCATAATTTAATTTATTTGAGGTGAAAATTGTGTTTTAGAGATCAACAACAAGTGAAACAAGGACATTGTTGTTGTAGCCTAAAATATCAACGGCTCTCTTGGAGACACATAGATCCATCAGGACCCTACACGTGTCCCATCAGAGGAAGTAAAGAAAAGTGGTTTAACCATTGGGTTTTACTCAGATGGGAGAAAAAGCTCACCTTTTGGCCCAAAAGTTGGTGAGAGCCCAAAAACCCTAAAATGGCTATAGGTGATTGGTTGATGATCCCTCTCCAGTCATAACCTGCCAAGTGTCATGATTTGATTGCCTAGCCAATCAGGTGCCCCAATTTTAGGGTAACCTAAAAGGGCAGTAGTCATATCACAAACACTATAAATACCCCTGAAATCAGGAGAAAGGTAATTCAATGCAAACAATGTAAACTTACTCTGTAAAAATACTCTCTCACTCTCTCTCTCTATCTTTACTTTTTCCTTCCAACTCCTGATATGACTTAAGCTTCGGAGGGGGAACCACCACCCAAACCTCCAGGGTGGATCCCTTTTTTGCAGGTTCGGGAACGAAGCTCAGGTTCAGACTAGACAGACTCATCCATTGTTGCACAAGTCTCCAAGTGAAGAACATCTAAGGGAAACTGGTTTACTTGCCGGGTAAGGAAGCTAAACCTATAGTTTACTTGCTGGACAAGCATACTAAACATTTGGCACCGTCTGTGGGGAGACGTAACGATGACTGACTGTCAATCGTCCAACGTGGCTAGAAATCGAAGCTTTCAGATTAATGTTGAAGATACAGTAGATCACGAGAGACCGCATCGAGGAAGGGATAGACCTCCGTCCATCATCAATGTCCCTGGACAAAGCTAACAACATGTTATTCAGGAGAATCTTGAACGTCCAGTGACCGCTGCCCATCTAGAGAACGTCTTGAATGACTTTCAAGCTAAGATGGCAGCAGTCGTCCAGGAACAGATCAAGAACAACATGCTGTTTTTCCAAATTAATCCCGAGCGCCAGCCTAACAATCCAGTTCCTCTTAGGGGGCGTTCCCGGAGAGAACCGGTCCGAGTCCAAGTCGACCTGTTCGTCAAGAACCCTCTAGGAGAACAGCCAGAGAAAAGCAGCCAGAAAGTAGTGAGTAGCGAAGGAAGATGGACTGGAACCTGGTGGTTAGGACCCATGATAATGTTTGTCCAATTGGGCACAGAATGGAAACAGATGCCAGGGAATACCTAGAGGCAAAGAAAGCTGCTGCATTACAACGGTCGACCACTGGGTCTACACCGTACTTGAGAGACCCTCCTTTGAGGATACCATCCAGAGCGGAAGGAAGAAGTTTGGGCCCTTCTCTTGTTCGTCCAAGACAAGAGAAGACGGTGGTTCAGCCCATGGTTTATAGGCGTCCATCCCCTGCAAACACTTCATCTAACCCTGTGTTGAAGGAACACATAAAGGAGTTCATACCCATTGAGGGATAGCTGGGAGCCCTCCGGATCAACTGGCCGACCCCATTCTCGGCCATGATCATGGAGGCGCTCCCCTTCCCAAAGGTAAAACTTCCTACCATAGAGCCCTTTGATGGAACTACTGATCCAGACGATCACCTATCCGCTTATAAGCATCAGATGTACGTCCAAGCAGTGGATGATGCTACATGGTGTAAGAATTTCCCGGCTACTCTGAAGGGAGTAGCTTAGAAGTGGTTTAACAATCTCCCCCCTAATTCAGTCAACAATTTTACTGAGCTGAGTTACCTATTCACTAGTCACTTTGTTGCCAATCGACAAGAACAAAAAACAAGCATGCACTTGGGTAAGGTCGTCCAAGGACCCAAGGAAGCCCTCAGAAGTTTTGTTAAAAGATTTAATCTAGAAGCCCTTCAGATTCAATATCTCAATGCTGGTGTGGCCTTTGACGCCTTTATCAGGGGGCTAAGGCCAGGAAGTTTTAAGTTCGATCTTGTTAAGAAGAAAATCACCACTCTTGCCGAAGCTTTAAGGGAAGTCAAAGCGTTTATACACGCCACTGAAGTATGTGCTGAGGCAAAGCACCCTGAGTCCAAGAAGCCTGAAGAGGTAGCTCAACCAAAGAAGAGCAACCCCAAAAAGGCTGAGACTTCGGCTATAACTTTCACAACCACTTCGTCTAGAAGAGGCAAGAGGAAAGAGTCTGAATCTTCGGCTAATCCCATTGAATTTAGCAAGGATCAATACTCCATTCTTATGGAGATAAAGGATCAATATGAGCTAAAGGCTCCGGCTGAAATTAAGACCCCTTACAGGAATAGGGATAAGAGCAAGTACTGCCATTTTCACAAAGATTGTGGTCATGAGACCAATGAATGTAAACACCTTAAGAGCGCATTAGAGGATCTAGCTCGAAAAGGAAAGATGAACTCATAAATACCCCAAGGGGGAAAGAAGTTTCAGAAGAGAGATGACCGTCAGAGTAAGAAAAAGGAAAGTGAAAGCACTGACGAGGATGGTGTCCTTGTTATCTCGGGAGGATTTGCTGCGAGAGGACCAACCAACAGGGGGTATAAGAACTATCTTAGGGAGCTCGGCCAAATTTTGTTGGCAGATCAGACAAAGGCTGAGTCGTTTCCCAAGGTAGTCGTCAGTGAACAAGATCGGGGGAAGCTGAGAACCTCCCATGATGATCCCTTGGTTGTGGAGATGAAGATAGCTAACCTGAGAGTAAGAATGATTCTAATTGACACTGGAAGTTCCACGAACATCATCAGTGCCGACTGCCTATCTAGACTAAGGTTTGATGAGAAGAACTTAGTTCCCGTCCACCACCCAATCATTGGGTTTGGGGGAGGAATCATTCATCCTATGGGGACGGTCACGCTGCCCGTCCGAGTTGGAGAAAAGGACGCCTCACGAACTTTGTTCATCAAGTTCTTGGTTGTCCGAGATCTGACGGCTTATAGTGTCATTCTTGGACGACCAACTCTGAATCATGTTAAGGCTGTGATAGTGACTCACTTAATGCTCATGAAGTTTGAATGTGATGGTGGTCAAATTGGCTCCTTGTATGGAGACCAGCAGGCGGCTAGGGAATGCTACCTAACTACTCTGAAACCGTCATCATGGAAGACAGACAAGAAAGACCAGACGAAGGTCGCTAGCGAAAGGAAAACGTCCGAGATTGTGAAGGACCCTGTCTGATAGTCCAGGAAGTGCGAAGCGGAACTTTTCGTCTCCAAGACATGGATGGACGACTAATACAGCGCACCTGGAACTCAGACACATTGAAAAAGTACCACGTCTGACTCAGTCAATCGGCAAGAAATCTACAGTAGTCTGTAATACCAAACAAGTGCCACGACACAAAAAAGAGAAAAATAATTGTATACATGTATCTTGACACTTAGTCAAGCAAAATTCATATAATACAATTCCTACTTTCTCCCTATACTGTTCCTTTATTTTTTACTAAGTTGTTCACTTTGGGGCATCTTTACCACCAGTTGGTCTAGTGGTCTAAAAGTGACATTAACTTAGACAAAATTATAAAGAACAATAAAACGTCCAATGTAAAGGATAAACAATGGACATCATAACGGGGAATAACCATTTCTCTGACGCACATTGTTTCCTCAAAGAGATCGGCCAAGGTGTAATAAACCTAAAAGGTATATCGCACATATGGTTAATCAAATAATGACAGTCTCTAGTAAGAGAAACGTCATGGTCCCTAAAAGGAAGCCGACCAGAAATAAGCAAGCCTTAGTAAATGAATCTTACTTTCAAATGCAAGGTCAGCTAAGTAGTAAAGGCCCTAGTAAGGGTTCACTACTTCAAGACGAGCGTTGCTTCCTCAAGAAAGCCGACCAAAATATGGTTCGTCCATAAACAGCAATATATAAATTGCCTACAAGTATCTAAGCTCGTCCTAAACGGAAGAGTTTACGTTGGCTCGGCCAATGTTGGCCGCTCTCCTTCTTGGTGCAAAGCTCGTCCAGAATACAAGGATGAGCTAAGCCCAAGAAGGGGGGATACAATAAAACCTTGGAACTTTTAGGACGAGTCAAGTTTGAGGGACGAGCCACAATTATACTTAGCTTCTTTGAGGAAAGTCCGAAGATCGTCCAAAGACAAGGATAAGACTCACCCTTTCCTTAACTAAGTTTGAAGGCCGTCCGAAAAATCAGGGACGAGCCACAATTATACTTAGCTTCTTTGAGGAAAGTCTGAAGATCGTCCAAAGACAAGGATGAGACTCACCCTTTCCTTAACTAAGCTAAAAGGCCGTCCGAAAATCAGGACGAGCCACAATTATACTTAGCTTCTTTGAGGAAAGTTTGAAGATCGTCCAAAGACAAGGGTGAGACTCACCCTTTCCTAAACTAAGTTTGATGATCGTCCAAAGACAAGGACGAGAGTTGATCAATGAAGGAAGTCGTCCAAGCATGGACGACTTCTTTCTTCAAGACAACCTCGTCCAAAGCATTCATCAAACTTCAGACGAGGATGGTGCGACGAAGGAAGCCGTCCAAAGACAAGGATGAGACTCACCTCCTTAACTAAGCTAGAAGGTCGTCCGAAAATCAGGACGAGCCACAATTATACTTAGCTTCTTTGAGAAAATTCCGAAGATCGTCCAAAGACAAGGATGAGACTCACCCTTTCCTTAACTAAGTTTGAAGATCGTCCAAAGACAAGGCTAGGGTTGATCAATGAAGGAAGCCGTCCAAGCATGGACGACTTCTTTCTTCAAGACAACCTCGTCCAAGGCATTCATCAAACTTCAGACGAGGATGGTGCGACGCAGGAATTCGTATAAACATGGACGCCTTCCTTTCTCGAGTGACCCTCGTCCAAGATCAAACAATCACCTTGGACGGACCAGCCAGGGCCTCGTCCAAGGCCATTATCCTACTTCAGACGAGGATGGTGCGACGATGGAAGCCGTCCAAACATGGACGCCTTCCTTCCTCGAGTGACCCTCATCCAAGAACCAACAATCACCTTGGACGCGCCATCCGTGGCCCTCGGCGCCACGCCTTCATCACACCTCCAAGAAAGGATGGTGCGACGAACGAAACCGTCCAAAATTAGACGCCTTCCTTCTTCGAAGGACCCGCGTCCAAGAATCAACAATCACCTTGGACGGGCCATCCAAGGCCTTGGCCCAAGGCCTTTATCCCACTCCGACGAGGAAGGTACAACGAAACGAAGCCGCCCCAACA
The DNA here is from genome assembly GCA_947648045.1 of Beta corolliflora. NCBI lineage: Eukaryota > Viridiplantae > Streptophyta > Magnoliopsida > Caryophyllales > Amaranthaceae > Beta > Beta corolliflora. Next base: position 109,158 of record CANSZD010003777.1, on the reverse strand, counting down.
TGGACTCCTTCCTTCATCGAGTGACCCTCATCCAAGATCAAGCAATCACCTTGGACGGACTAGCCAGGGTCTCGTCCAAGGCCATTATTAAATTCAAGACGAGGAAGGTTCGATGAAGGAAGCCGTCCAACCATGGACGCCTTCCTTTCTCGAGCAACCCTCGTCCGAAATTTTAAGAACCAAAGGAAGCCGGCCATATGTGGCCGCTTTCCTTCCGATAAGGACCTTCGTCCAAAAAAAAAAATGTAAAAAAAAGAAGAAAGAGAAGATACCTAACGAAACGCTTGGACGATCTGGTGAAGAAAACTGAAACTGGACGATCTCACACTCTCTCTAGAAAAAATGCAGAGCCTCTCTCTCTAGAAAATTTCTCTCAATGTGTGAAATGATTGAAGGGAGGACAAAGAAGCATATATATAGGGGGTGAAAAACCGTCAACCGAGTTAAATATGACCGGTAAATCCCAAAGAATGGCGCGTCTTTGCTCCTTTTTGAAATTGAGGTACCTTCCTCGATTAAAAGGGCATTAACCGTCTTAGAGGCCAACAGTAAAAACCCTTTTAGGGGCAAATGTTGCAGCCTACACTAGTGGAAAAAACCTTATCTGTCACTTAGTAACAGATTCGGTTTTTACAAAACCGCATCCGAAAATCATTAAAAAAATGGGAGCGAAATCTGGGCGGAAAATCTGATCCGGTCCTTTAGTGAACCGATCGATTTTAGAAACGCTCCGAGTTTTTAAAAATCCGATCCGGTTCACAAGACCGGATCGTATTTTCCGTTATTTTTCTAAAGGAAAAACCCGCGTTTCCGTCCTTCACCCAACCCAAGCCCACTTCCCCTCTCATTTCGCGTTTTATCGCCCCAACTATCTCCTTTCATATCCCGCGAAACCTAATCCATTTTCCCCTCTCTCACCCTCACTCCTTCCCTCTCATCGAACGCCAAACCACCTCACCATTTTTACAAACTTTGAAGTTCGGCTATGGCGGGTAAATACATCGTCCGGATCTCTCGTCGGATCCTTTGTCATTGCTTATGCTTGCCGGTTACATAATGTCTCGACCGTAAGATTTTCGGAGGTAAATTCAACTGAAATTTAACATAAATCGCAATTTTTCTCCTGTTTTTATCTTCAATTTATCTCGATCTAGCGAAATATGAGAAAATTTTAAAAAAAAATCAATTTTCGATTATTTCTAGGAACGACGCCATCAACTGTATCAAACAAAGAATAGTTTGAAGAAACGGACAAGAAATTCCAGGCATGGCTGCGAACCGCCTGGATCTCCAAAGTGGTGATGAACCCTATCGGTCGTCAAAACTTCATCATTAAATCGACCGATTCTTGAAGGTGCCGATTCATAATATATGTTTTTTTTTGTCGATTGTTATCATAAATTGGAACAAGAATTGGAAAAATTGTATTGATGTTTGATCGGTGAGAGTGGAACTCTTTCTATTAGATCCGAAATAATGATGTTATGAAACATGTTGCTTAGAAAAAATTTAACGATTTTGTTTTTCTCGCTCCTTGTTTGGAGTGGAGTTTTCGTAAATGTTACATAGAAATTGTTGCTATCTATGTGAATTTTGGTGGTTGTGTTGTGTACTTGTGTTGTTTAATTGGAGTTTGATCGGAATTGAATGTAAATTAGGGTGAATTGTGTTTGAGGTGTGTTATGAAATGAGCCAAATGGCCTTTACTTGTAGTGGCAAATCTTTTGCGGTTATTGGTTATGCTTATGTGAATTTTGTTTCAACTTGGATTTCTTTTCCGTTTCGTCATCAATGGCGACCGCATCGGTATGTTGTCAACGAGGAAGAAAGGTCCTAAGAAGCGCACATATTACATTCGTTTTAAGGATGATCGTCCTCTAGTGTTCTTGCCCTCTATGATTCCCCGGAAAAATTATGAAGGTCGGTTCCTATTCTACTTTCTTTACAAATTGTGGAGTTCCGTTCAATGTGTAAAGTTTACTTTATCCAGAGTTCTATGTGGGTTTAGATTACTCGGTCTTTGTCATACTTTGATTGAAATACCTGGAATGTGCATGTGATTTATCAGTCACCACTCAATTCATTACTCTCCAATTCTCCATGTTGATTTATAAGTGCGAGTTGTTACTCCTTACCCTGGTCAAAGAAGGAAAGATATGGGTTCATGTTATTCTTGAACTATTCTACATGTTTATCTTTATATTACTTTGCAATATGTATTGAACAGATCTGGGTGTCCTTGCCCCCTATAGTCTCTTATATCTTTTTTTTAATGTATCTTTCAGGAGAAATTATCTACACATTTACCATCGTAACTTCCGATTCATCATCAAATCTTAAGTGGCTACATGGTAATCAATTTCCCGATACTGCTTGCTAGAGATGGTTTTCTTTTTGTTTGATTCAATGTTAGCTGGAGCCTGGAGGGATCGGGGAGGGGGGGGGCAGGGAGGGGAGAGAGGGGTAGGGGGTTGAAGAAGTGAAAAGGAGAACATCAGGTGGGTTACATGTTGGTAGTATTCAAGGGACTCAAGCACATTGTCAAATCAATAATTTTGCTAGACAGAATGAGAGTGCTGATAAAGGTCACTTTCTACTTACTCTTGCTATTTTAATCTGATGCCTGTAGGTTGACAGTTGTCGTACACTGGTGGTGACTTATTGAGTAATATACAATGTAACAGGACTTGATTGTCTGATTCTTTTAGCTGTGTTCTAGATCTATTCTTTCTTCTTTTCTCAATGATGCAGTGTGAGCTTTAGTATGGGACAATTGCCTTCTTTATTGTACATGACAACGTGGAACTCTGTTAATGAAAAATAGGCTTTGTCTCTTATTGCTGGTGAAATACCCTAAAGTTTATTGTTATTTAACATTATCTATTTTACATGTTGGAAAATATACTGCCTCATTTTATCTCTAATAATCCTGTATAAAGATGGAGATCATTTCTTGTTTGTGATTTCTATATCTTGTTACTGCAACCTTATTACTGCAACTCTGTGATTTCTATATCTTGTTACTGCAACCTCATTTTTACTACTCTTAATTTGCATTGTTATTATTTCTGTGTTGTAGTGTAGAAACGGATACAAATTAGAAACCTTATTAATTTTCCGTCTCTAAATTAGAAACGGATACAAATCCGTTTCTAAAACTCCGTCGATATACGAGCGTTTTTTTGTAGTGTAGTTCGAAGGTTTAATTTGTAGAGTTCGTTGCTTACTTTGAAAATTGTTGAAAACACTAGCTTGAAAGTTGAAAGTTAAGAGAAATTATGAGTTTCGCGTATTGCAAATAATCTGTTTTAAGATGACAATTGAGATTTAACTGTTTTACTCATTCTTTTGCAGCATTGTATTGTATTGATTATTGGCTTTGGGCTGATCTCATAGCTCCGGAGTCGAGAGGCCTTGTTAAAAAATGTGATACGGGTTCACAAGCAAGACGAGGTGGATATAAAATATATACCATTCTTCACCATCATCAGCTTCTTCTTGTTGGGGAAACAGCAGTGCAAGGTACTTTACAGGGTGTGAGTGCTTCTCTGGTATTCATTTTAGTTTGTTCTTGGGCATAGTTATTCTTATTCGTGTTAAACCTTTTATTGGTGTCCTGGTTTGTGATATGCACAAATACTTTGTTTACAATTATTTCACCTAATTAATTTTTTTTGTTGGGAAACCTTCTTGCATATCTTCATATGTTGTCTTGTTTGTGGCTTCAATTTTGGTGAATACAACTAAAGCTAGTCCCTGACAACAACTAATTGAGAATACTTAACTAGTTAGTGTTTAGGAGGTTCATATTTTGAGGTGTGGGAACATTGTTCGACTAAAGAAGTTTTGTTGGGTCCTTCAAAGATCGTATCGATTTCCAAATAACCTCCTCCATTTCTACAAATTTTAGTTGATTAACCTAGGGGTATATTAGATGTTAAGCTTAAAATTATCACTCTCGTAAAAGAGCCGCTTTAGTTTCAACTTTACGGTCGGAAGTCTATACTCGGTCGATCTCGTTAAGAGCGTTTCTACACTCTATCATGCATACTTTTTGCTCACGGCCGGTGTCCACTTGCATCGATTTGCTATACACAATTCCATTACCTTGTTATGTTTATACAGGGTCCTTTTTCACCCCTCGAGGCTTTTACTTTTGTAAGTAATATGCTCAACTTTGCTTCCCGGAGATTTAAGAAGTTACTAAAATAAATTTATATCTATTGCCGCATCCAAAAACTTTTGGTCCTTAGTGCTTAAGTAATAGGTTAAGGGAGGATTAGACTATGTATAAAGATCCAATACAGTCTTACATCATTCATTGGTGATTAGAGAAGAATGGGTATGACTAACAACAAACACTGCAAAAATTTGGCTAGAATTTTTTTTTACACCAACTGCTAATAAATTCTATGCTCCAATTACATGAAACTCCGACTGTTTTAACTTCTATTTCTCCTTGCAGATGCTACGACATCTGCTCCCATATCGATTTTCCATCCGCAAGATTATAACTGCATGTATTGCAAGCTTGAAGAAGCCTATGATAGCGAATGATTGTTAAATCTAATAGGAGCCATTGAAGTATAAAATTATAATGTCATAGTTGTGTATGTTAATATTTTTATGTATTTAATTATTTATGCTTCAATTGGGCATAATATGCTTAATAAAATGAGTTTTTATATATATTATTGATTTTGTATTGATTAATAATGAAAAAATGCAAAAAAAAATTTTTTTTTTTTTGGTTTTTGGGGGGGTTATCTGATCCGGTTTTTAGTGAAAACCGGATCAGTTAACCTATAGTAAATATTTTGGATCTGCTGCGAGCCCATCCGATGCGGACCAAAACCGGATCAGTAAGCCCGGTTTTGACCGCATCAGATGGGCTTTTTTCCACTAGTGCTAAAATATCAACGGTTCTCTTGGAGACACATAGATCCATCAGGACCCTACACGTGTCCCATCAGATGAAGTAAAGAAAAGTGGTTTAACCATTGAGTTTTACTCAGATGGGAGAAAAAGCTCACCTTTTGGCCCAAAAGTTGGTGAGAGCCCAAAAACCCTAAAATGGCAGCAGGTGATTGGTTGATGATCCCTCTCCAGTCATAACCTGCCAAGTGTCATGATTTGATTGCCTAGCCAATCAGGTGCCCCTATTTTAGGGTAACCTAAAAGGGCAGCAGTCATATCACAAACACTATAAATACCCCTGAAATCAGGAGAAAGGTAATTTAATGCAAACAGTGTAAACTTACTCTGTAAAAATACTCTCTCACTCTCTCTCTCTATCTCTACTTTTTCCTTCCAACTCCTGATATCCGACTTAAGCTTCGGAGGGAGAACCACCACCCAAACCTCCAGGGTGGGTCCCTTTTTTGCAGGTTCGGGAACGAAGCTCAGGTTCAGACTAGACAGACTCAGCCATTGTTGCACAAGTCTCCAAGTGAAGAACATCTAAGGGAAACTAGTTTACTTGCCGGGCAAGGAAGCTAAACCTATAGTTTACTTGCTAGACAAGCATACTAAACAATTGTGATGGGGGGATCTAATACAATATCCCTTGTAGACATATATGTCTAATATTACAATCATTGTCATTATTCATTTTCTTGTAAGATAATTGTTGTTTGAGTAATAGTTTAATATTTTCAAAATTGCTAGTACCATTGGGGGTGCTGTGAGAATGGATCAAGCAACAAGAGAGAAAGAGAAGCTTAGTTTTGTGAGAGTCATGATTGAGGTTGGCTTGCAACAGAAATTACCTGATACGATTGAATTTTGCAATGAAAGAGGAGTGATAATGGAGCAAAAGGTTGAATATGAGTGGAAACCTGTCCAATGTGACAAGTGTAAGGGTTTTGGCCATGAAGAGGAACAATGTAAGAGGAATGTTGGAAGGAAAGTATGGGTTCAAAAGAAGAAGCAGGTTATTGATGATGAGGGTTTTCAGATGGTGGGGGGTGTTCAAACTCAACCCATTGTGAACACTTCAACACAACCTCTGATTACTGTGCAAAATTCCTTCAATGCTCTGCTGGAAACAGCTGAAGGAGAAGCTGCTGATGGGGAAAAGGATGCAGTTGCAGGATACAATAGTGTCATGGAGGTTGGTAATGTTGGCTCTAGCAAGGAGGGAACCCAGGTGGTGAATACAAGTGAAGAAGGTCAGGGGGTGGCGCCCCCTAGCCTTAATGGATAACATACTCACGTGGAATATAAGAGGTCTAAACAATAAATTGAAGCAGAATGAGGTGAGGAACTTTATCTCTTCTCACAACATAAAATTGTTTAGCCTCTTGGAGACTAGGGTGAAGGCACATAATCTTGGGAGAGTTTATCAAAATCTCTGTCAAGGTTGGTGTTTCACTCACAATCTTAGCTGTCATGAAAATGGTAGAATAATAATTGGTTGGTGCGCGGATGCTTTTGATGTGTCAATTGTCCAAGTTACAAGTCAGTTTATCCACTGTCATGTAACTCCTAAACATGGTGTTATGTTTTACTGCACTTTTGTGTACGGATTTAATGATGGTCACAGTAGAATGGAGTTATGGCATGGTTTGAAATGTATTGCTAACACTTGTCAAAGCCCCCGGCTCTTGCTAGGGGACTTTAATGCTTTGAGTTGTATGGAAGACGAGACTGGGGCTCTGTGAGAGTTCATGAGATTAGTCAAATGAGGGATTGTTTGAATGTGTGTCAACTTGATGATGTGAGGGCTACAAGGAGACATTATACTTGGTGTAATAAGCAGGAAGGGGATCAAAGAGTTATGTCTAGAATTGATAGGGTTCTAGCTAATTCTAGATGGATAGATAGATATGAACAAGCTGAAGTTGCGTTTTTACCAGAGGGGGATTTTGACCATACTCCTATGCTCTTATGTGTGTATCCTGATAGCAACCAAAAGAAGCCTTTCAAATTCCATAATATGTGGTGTCAGCATCCTGAATTAATTGAGATCGTGAGAAGAAATTGGAGTGCTCTGATTCCTGGGTGTAAAATGTTTAAGGTGTTTCAGAAGTTGAAGTTGGTGAAGAATGAGCTGAAGGAGCTAAATAAGACTGGTTTTGGTAATGTTGAAGCTAGAGTAGTGAAAGCCAAGTATGATTTGGGTTTGATTCAAAATGAGTTAGTGCTGAAGCCTACTGATCATGCTCTAATAGAACAAGAAAAGTTGGCTTTGAGTGCTGTTAAAGATGCAAAAAAGAATTTGTATATGATGCTGCATCAGAAGTCAAAGTTGAATTGGCTTAAATGTGGGGATGAAAATTCAAAAGTGTTTTACCAAGCCTTGAAAAGTAGGAGGAGGCAGAATAAAGTTCATGCCATCAATGACAGAAATGGTACTTGGGTTAATACCAGGGAACAAGTTGATGCTGCTTTCACTGAGTTCTATAAAGATTTGTTCACTTGTAGAGCTCAGAAACAACCTGTTTTGGAGGCCTTGGTCTGCAATGGGAAGAAGCTCAATGAGATGCATTTGAATATTTTACAGAGAGAGTTTACCAAAGATGATGTCAAAAGGGTTATGTTCAGTATTCCAGATGATAAAGCTCCTGGTATTGATGGGCTCAATAGTTGTTTTTACAAACATTGTTGGGACATCATAGGAGATGAAGTGAGTGATGCTATTCTGGATGTGTTCAAAACTGGAAAACTTTTGAAAGCAATCAATGTAACCACTCTAACCTTAATCCCTAAGGTTAAGTGCCCAGCAAATGTGACAGAATTTCGCCCTATAGCTTGCTGCTCAGTGTTATACAAATGTATAACCAAATTAATCAGTGAGAAATTGAATTTAGTGCTTTGCCGACATCATTTCTCCAAGTCGGGGGCCTTCGTGGCGGGAGAAGCATTCCCGCACAACGTAATGATCTGTCAAGATCTTGTCAAGTGTTATAAACTGAAGACAACTAGGGCCTGTTGTATGATGAAGCTTGACTTAAAAAAAGCTTATGACACGGTTAATTGGAGTTTCCTAAGGCAGTTGCTTGTTGGGGTGGGTTTCCCTGAAACTTTACTGATTTAATCATGACCTGTGTACAGACTCCAATGTTTTCAATCATGTTAAATGGGGCTCCTACTGGTTTTTTCGGGGCTCAGAGAGGTTTGAGACAGGGGGACCCAATGTCCCCGTTGCTTTTTGCTCTTTGCATGGATTATTTGGATAGGATCATGAGGTATATTGGTGATTTGGAGGGGTTTAAATACCATGGTAAATGTAAAAGTCTAAAGCTCACCCATCTGTGTTTTGCAGATGATCTGTTACTCTTTTGTAATGGTGACTTTAGGTCTATTTACACTCTTTTGCAAGGCTTTCAAATGTTCTCAAATGCTTCAGGCTTAGAAGTCAATACTCAAAAGTCAGAGGTTTTTTTTGCTGGGATGACAGAAGAGGTGGTGCAGAGGGTGACTGATGTGAATGGTTTTAAAATTGGCAGACTGCCTTTTAACTACCTAGGGGTTCCCATTACCACTAGTAAGTTGAAGGCTCATGATTGTCAAGGGTTAATTGACAAGATGGTGAATAAAATTAGAGTTTGGGGTACTCGAAACCTCTCGTTTGCAGCTAGATGTCAACTTATTAACACCGTTTTTGATGAGTATTCACGTCTATTGGGGGCAATTATTTTTAATCCCTAAAGGGGTCTTGAAGGAGATAAATAGCATTTGTAGAAATTTTCTTTGGTCTGGTAGATATAATGATGCTAAAGCTGGGGCTGTTGCTTGGGATAATCTCTGTCATTCCAAGAAAGCAGGTGGTTTGGGGTTTAGGAGTACTTGTTGCTGGAATCTTGCTGCTGTAAACAAGCTTGCCTGGAATGTTGCGCAAAAGAAAGATAACATGTGGGTCAAGTGGGTCAATGAAGTGTATATCAAAGAGGCTGACTGGGGGTCTTACAATGCACCCAATACAGCTAGCTGGACCTGGAAGTTTGTGTGTTGTGCAAAAAATGAGGTGATTAACAAACTAAGTAGTGACAGATGGCTCTGGCAACCCGCATTCAATATTAAGTCACGAAGATAAGGAGCCGGTAGGAGAGGAAAGGAAAGCTCCCCGGGTGCGGTTATGTCTCGGAATAGATACACTATTCCTAAGCATAGGGCGATTATGTGGATGGTAATCCAAGATAGGTTGAAGACAAGGAAAAGGCTGAAGTTAATGAATGTGTGTGACATTGACTTGTGTTTGCTCTGCCAACAACACTCTGAAGATATTACGCATCTTTTTTTGTGATTGCTTCTTCTGGAAACAATGTATGACCAATATCTTCTCATGACTGGGAATTAGATGGGGCAGGAAGGATCTAATGCAGACTTGCAGATGGATTAAGAACAGGTGCAGAGGATCTCAGTTCAAGAAAAAGGTGGTCATGGGCTGGCCGTGTCGGCCATCGTTTATTTGATATGGCGAATAGAAATTCCGCGTTTTGGGATCAAAGGATCATGACTATTGATAAAACGGTTAGTGAGGTTAAATACATAGTGAAAAATAGAATTGTACAGATAATGGGTGTAAAGATTAGAGATAGAGATATAGAATGGCTTGAAGGTTTGTAGCCTGCTGATTGGGTGCTGGGCATGTCCAGCTAGTTGGTGGAGCTTAATTTGGCTCTATTAAGTTGTATTGGTGTTTTGGTTTAATATTACTTCTCACTTGCTTACCAAAAAAAAAAAAATAGTTTAATATTTAATTTGAAAAAATATTAATGATCGGAACATACATTATTAACAACATTGATAATAATGATATTACTCTATCACAATTTAATTGCAAAGTTTGAAGGTAGTCCTATTCACATACTCCATTTTGACCATAATTATTTGTTAGTAATGTATATCATGATAAATGTTAGTATATATGTTTAAAATATAGGTGGATTATTCTTAAATATGTTTTCAAAATATGAGCTTATAATTCTTACTAATTAAAAAGAAAGAAAAAAATATTAACAATCAAAATTGTACATTGATTAATGCCTAAACTAATATAGTGCAACTTTTATAGGTAATATCGTATGCCTAATTTCTTTAAAGTTGGGTTTTCATGTCTTGAGCTTATATTGAGTCTATGATTATGGTCTTTTGGCCCACTAGAGTTAAATAGATGGTGAATGGCGTAATAGAAATAATTAACTGCTTCTATCTGATAATTCCCCATCACTTTCTCTAAGTGGATGGTTCTTAATCTCTAGTTATCACTTTTGTTCCCTAATATGCATATATAAGTCACTTTCTAAACATCGTTTGTACAAATAGCTATCAAGTGATTAGCTAGGCATATCATGGTTTTGGCCACACTAATTTATCGAATAATATTGAAAATTATTCCCACGGTTTTGATGACTTATATTCTGTTTAAAAACTCAATTATCTAATATTCCGAGCAAAGTTTTCAACAAAAAGAAGTATACAAAACCGAATTAAAGTATCTAATATGATATTTAATTTATTTAGACATGATTTAATAATTTTTTTTATATGCAACCATTCCAGTCAACTACATAATTAGGTACTTCTATTAGATTATAGATAGAGATTATAGTCTTTTTGTGGCCTGAATTTGCTAAATAATTTATTGTAAAAGTAAATTTTGACTCAGCTTTTATGTTTTAAATTTAAACTCTTTTGCTTTCATTCTTTACAAGTGACAACAATCAAGTAATATGTATTCTTTTTTCCTCTCCTCAAAAAAAAAAAAAAAAGTATTCTTTTTCCTAGTTAACTCTGAATACAAGCTGATCTTATTCTGGTACAAACATAAACTAAAAAGGAGGGGAAATGACTTTTTTCTGACTAGGCGTATCGATTCTTTTCCTTGTTTTTTTGCTTAAACTTTGATATTAAATGGAACATTGGCAAAAGTACGTAATTAAATTATTCAATACTCTAGTTTCATGAGAAATATGAAGAGCTTAGTGCCGCAGCTTTAATTTATTCTCTTCAAAAGAATCAAGAAACCCAACCCATATTTCATGGATCAGGTGGAGTCATCTTTCTAATTATCTTAGAAAAGGTCATTGACAAAATTATGACTAATTGAATTATACTTAATAGTTAAGATATGGATTGACCAATTTTCGGTGAGTGTAATCAAATTAAAACCCAGTTCACCCATATATTTCATATTTGTATACCAATTAGGTAAATTGTTGAAGGCTTGAGCAGTGGTATCCAAAATATGTAGAGGGGATTGACATGATATGACAATATTTTTTCTTTTGACAATATGATCGACCCAAAATCAACATGATATTAGTGGTTCGAATTATCTATTTTAAAGATGGATAAAGTTAGGATCGAACTTTTAAACACGAGAAGGCAATCCATTTACTTGGCTATTATTAGTGGTTTGATTTATATTTTGTATGAGTGTTTGATAAATGAGTTCTATATATAGACGGGTGACCCATTAATGTAAGGAACATATTAATGTTGAGGGTTGCTAGCACATTTAATGAATGACCGATTGGACTAGAATCGGAGGAAATTAACCCGCTAACCTATGAATCGAACACGAAGTTGACAAGACCATACCCCTTTTGCCAACCTTAAAATATATTTGAGATCAAATTTCGTTTACATCCTCTATGACTCAATTATTAAAAAGAATCTTAATAGCAAGATAGGATGGAGAAGTCAAAGATAACCTTAAAAAATCTTGATTATTTGACTTAACTAAATGTGTGTTATTATCACATTATTCTAGAATACTCTTATACTAGCAATATATGCACGCGATGCGTGCGACAATATATTAATATTAATAAGAACATCAAAAAAGTGTTAAAAAAACTAACTTAAGAGTGTAATATTTATGGTGAATATTTGATGAACGTTATGATTTTTTATTTGCATAGCTAGGGTAAAGAGTAATGTTTTTCAGAAAGGACTAAGTCGAGGTAGGATATGTGTTATCGTGTATTTGGAAGAATATTCAACAATTCTCCTTTTAAACAATGATCTAGGTTATGTTATTTATTTATTTAAAAATACATATATTTTATATGCGTATTTTATGAGTAGTAGTTCAATTTAATTCCACTGGGGTAATAGAGGTTTTTAGGTATACTATGGTGAGTAGTGCTTCAATTAAAAAAATTATAAATTGATATTATCCGATGATGTATGTTTATATCTTTAATTATTTATTATCCCAATCGATTGTGCTCCCCAAAAAATTTAAAAAATGATATTCTCTAATTAATTTTTTCTTAATTCTTTTATGGTTTGTTAATGCATGTTATTTGAAATTGTTATTGCAACTGAGAGTTTAGATAGTAAGAATCTTGTGAATCTTTGTTTTTATAATAGTTTAAAAATTGATTTAGTCATCAATTTATATTTTGAATTGTGAGTTTCCTCTTTTTACACATTTTTATGTATTTCTTTTTGGTAATGTAAAACTTTCTTTACTACCCATATTTGTAAATAAGGAAAGAATTAAGAAAACTTTTCTTTATTATTTTTTGTGAGATTAAGGGTATATAAGTATTTTCAAGAGGGACACCATAGCTCCCCCTTGGCTTATATAATAGAGATATCTATATATATATCTAAAACCCAAGGCAAAAACATGCTATGTTGCCACATGTACCCCCCCTCCCCCACACAATCAAATGAGAAATATTAAATAATAAAAATGTGTGTTATAAGACTCGAACCCATGACCTCTCATTTGAGATACAAATGCACTAACCAACTACTCTACTATCTCATATTGGTCTTTATGGGAAAAAGAATATATTTAAAGACAATATAATTTTCTATTTTTAAGACAACTAAATACAAATGTATATATTAATACTCATTAAGCTAATATTAATAATAGCGTGTCCTACCTTTCAAAGAATCTTATATTAAAAAAAGCTCTTCAAATTTTTATAACCACCGTAATTAACACTACTATATCATTTCATTGCATCAGTTGTATTCTTACACATTAACCTACATCTAAAAAAAGATTGTATTATATTTTTATAAGTAATTAAATATTTATATATATGTACTCTCTTGAAGCCTATGTTATATTGATGAATAATTCATATTATAATTTACTATGTATAAAATTTAAAAGGAACTGAAGATCATTTCCTAAGCATAATCCAATGCCTATAACTCTTTTTTTTTCCACTTTTCTCAAGTGTTTGATTGAAGACTTCAAATTCACATTGATAAATTATTAGGGGCATCGCCCGAGCCAACAACTAGTTCTTGTTCAAATAAGATGAAAGTAGATCATATCTCTATTATATAAGCCAAGGAGGAGGTGTGGTGTCCCCTTTTGAAATGACTAGAATACCCTCTAATAAATTAAAACAACGTTTTTTTTTTATAAAAAATTTAGAAAATGAGAATGAATGCAACTTGCCATATGGAATAAGTAAAAAATGGAATATGCAATCACCATTAATAACTTGACAAAATAGATTGACACAATCAATGCACGAAATTAATTAGAATCTTCAATCAAAAAAAGTTAGCAATATATCCTAACAACACAATACTTCGTATTTACAAAGTTCAAACAATATGGTTTATTAACATTTACAATCTTTAAAGAACTATACTAAAGCCGACAAAGAATTATTAAATCATCGTCCAAATTTTTCAAATGACGGTATAGAACGAGCTTAAAAATCGGTCACCTTTAATTTAAAAAAGATAATAACCTATACTACAAAAAGAACCTCAATAATTTAAATCACTACCAAAATAATTTTAGATTAAAAAAATATATGTCCATTCGTATATAAGGTTGTTGACGCACGCATCGCGTGCATATACGGCTAGTAATAATTATTGAGATTACCTCTTTCCATTAATAAATTTTATGTAAGAATTAAATTTATGGGAAGTTTATATTATTGTAAATACGAGTTAGGAAAGTATAGAAAGTATATATACACTTTCCTAATACGAGTGGAACTCGTATTTTCAATAGATATTCTCAAATACATATCTATAAAATCTAACAAGATTTCACATAAATAATTTATTTTCTTATATATTAGAGTAAAAAATTAAAACTAAGTTAAGTTAAAATCCATCCAAGCTAGGAGAAGCATACATAGTAGATACTAGATACTAGATAGGACCAGACACTTGAAATGTCCAAACCAATTACTAGAACGGAAAGATTCAACATTAAAGAAAGCTTTAATATTCACACAATTTATTCTAGTTTGGGACGAGAAAACAACACAAGTTGATATGTGAACTTGTAAAGGAGAAGATGGTTTTCATGTATAACATAATAAAAGGGAAAATTAGCTAACTTTGAAATCATAAAATGACTACTATGTCCACGACTTATTTGAATTATTTTCAAATACTCAAAAGAATAATATCCATTTTTATGTAAATGTCAGCTGATTTTTAATTACTCCCTCCGCTTTTTTTACTTGCCATATTTTCCTTAAACGACTGTTTTTTTTATTTGCTACATTGTTTAAACTTTCCTTATTTGGAGTACTTGGCCCACTAAAAAGTAATAGTTTTTTTATTATGTTTTGTACTTTTCCTAGCAATTAAAGATTTTCTTACTACTTTTCCCATCAAAAAGTAAGACTCCCCTACCTCATTTAATGTTAAAAGGGTCAAAAATACACTAAAAAGAAGGTTGAAAGGGACATCTCCTAAAAAACTAAATAAAAACAACAACGTAGTAAAAAAAAAGCAAGTGGAGTAGTTGGTTAAACTTTTTAGAAGTGGTACTCAATTTTGAGATAAAATCATATACAAATACTTCATTCGTTTTAAAGTACTTGACGGACTGCCTTTTGCACTATTCATACACTCTCATTTGACTGTATTTTGTGGATTCTATGTGACGAAAAAATATAGTCGTGTGGGATCTTGATAGACCCCCTCTCCACATATACTTTCAAAAATATCAACTTTTTATAATTATTACTTATAGGGAATTAGAGTTACTAATGGTTAACATTATGCATTGACAAACATGCATGTCGAGAGAAGTGTACGTGCAGGGGCGGATCCAGGATATATAGTTAGGGGTAGCGCAATATTGCGTTTATATCAAACGCAAAAAAGAAAATTATCCGTATTTTTGTTAGGTGTCCCTCTTGAACATATAATGCCTTGAGATATTCCTATCTTGTTTTCTTTAGTTTCATGATTTTGAAATATCTTTCTACACAATAGAAAGGACCTCACACTTATCCCGTACTTCAATGTTCCAAGTAAAAAAACGGAAAGAAGTATTTCTTTTGAGGGTATATAAGAGTTATTATTAATATGTGGAGTTTTGATAGTCGTTCAACATTAAGTAAATCATATTGTAAAATGTAAATCTTTTATATTTAGATAGATAATATTCTTTTTTTTTTACATCAAAGATAGATAATAATATTTGTATATTGTTAGTTAGCATCTCTTATTTGTATCTTTGATGTTTATTACTACTGCTGTATAATCACTAACGCAATTAAATAAAACAATCAGACAAACTATTACTTTCAAGTATTAGGCCTGTCTTGTTACTCCGTCAACGCCCCACTCCTCCTCCTTCCTCCTACAATCCTTCTTCTTCCTCTCATAGTTGAGCAACTCACACCAGTTTGCGACTAGTAAATCATTTAATAAAAGAACTGTGTAGTAGTCCTTGTCTCCTCTCGCCAGAAAAAGAACATAAAGAACCTCACACCAGTTTGCGACTGTCAAACATACAATTTGCGACCGCTTATGCGGTAGCTAATACACTTTGCGACCGTCTTAAGCGGTCGCTAAATTTTTTTGCGACCGAAAAGGCGGTAGCAAAAATAAAATTTCTTCCAAAAGTTTTAGGGGTAGCACGTACTACCCCTTGTTACCAAGTGGCTCCGCCACTGTGTACGTGTCAAGTATTTTGAAACGGATGAGGCATAATACATTATTATCTTTCTTCACTTTTTACAAACAAGTTTAAAAGTATAATATAATGTGTACAGTGTACATATAAGTGTAACAATATGTAATTATGAATTTAGTTTTTTGTTCCAAGGTATATTGGTCATCCATGATCTATCACCCTCAATTGTAATATAAATGTAGTGTGTGCACAGCAACAGGCCAACAATGCAAAGATTATTCCTTCGCACAAAAGTAAAAATGCCAGAAAGAATACCAAAATGGTGCAACTAGCAATAAGACACCCAAAGACAAGCCAATTGGGTAAGCCGTATGTTCAAAGTACACATGTCAGACAATCTAACTGTGAACTCGTGCATTTTAATCAGAAAGCATGTCCAAATTATTGTACCAAATAAATAATTAAAAACTAGGCCAAAGAATTATATAACGTGGGGCATCCAATTGGAAGGATTGGAGGAATAATAATAATGAACTTTAACTATATTTTTTCTTCTTTAATTATGTAGAAATATGCAAGTAAGGTAGAGTGCTTATCCATATTTTTGCCACCAATTTTTTGAGTGTGGTGGTTGCTTCACTAGCCTTTTGGACAATCATACATAGAGAAATAAAGAGTTGGCAATTTGGTTTGTTTTAAGATTGTAAGTAAAAACCAAAAACAGGGGAAAGGCAAAGTGAACCTTCCTAAGAGCCTAAAAGGGAAAGAAAGGTATAAAAAATTAAATCAGTGCCCTGCATATTTAGGTGCATCCCTACATTTAGTAGGTAGGGGCTCTCCAACAATTACATAATCACAATGTGCCAAGAAAGAAATCTTGTAGGGAGTATTTAAATTTGGTTAAATTTATGTGTTTCTCTTTGCTTTTTACTTCTTAGATTTTCCTAGGTCCTTTTACTTTTCTTTTTTAATTTTTAATTTCTAATAATTGATTATGTATTCTGAAGAAGGTAACCGGAACAATGCCTCTATCAAGATTTAGTCAAGTTGTGTTGTCGTTTCCATTAATTTGAGAAGTATACAACCTAAAGGACAGAGTCCTAATCTAAATCCAACAAGATAAATAATATCCTAATATAATTATATCTCTTAACACCCCCTTAAGTTGGACATACAGAAATCACGTACGCCTAACATGCGTAACAAAAATTCAAATTGAGTTCTTCCCAAGGCCTTGTGGTGAATATATCTGCCAACTGAAACTTAATAGGAACATAAGAAGGAGAAATAAGTCCTTCGGTCACAACATCTCGAATAAAATGACAATCAACTTCGATTATTCGCAATATATAAGGTAGACTGACTATCACAATACAAACGCATACCTTGAGGATGTTTAATCCCAAGATCACCCAACAATTGCTTGAGCCATTTCAATTCACAAACAATAGCAGCCATAGAACGATACTCGACCTCTGCAGAGGAACGAGAAACTGTAGGTTGCTTTTTAGTCTTCCAGGAAATCGGAGAATAGCCAAGCAGAACGAACCATCCACTCAGAGAACGTCGCTACAAAAAAAGGTGTACACAATTTTCTTGCTGAAGATTTATTACGAAGGTATATTGGGAATACGATTATGCATGATAATTTCCTATTTACAATAGAAGTTGCTTATATTAGGAAACTAATGTGAACTAGAAAATTAAAATAACAGAAGATATTGTCAAATTATGCTATTAGACTTGGGGTGCAAATAGAAAAGACCACAAGACAGGCATGAGAACATAAACAAATCCCTGAACTTGTTTAAGCGATTTTAAATTGAATCAGCTAAACGAAAAGTGTAGGTTTAATATGATCAAATATATATGATCCTAAAGAGAGATTATAGTGGCTATAGAGTTGTTGCAGCCATTGTAAAAGTGTTATAAGTTTGAAAATGTAAAGTATTTTATTCTTTTGAAATTCCAGTATTCAACAAATGTCAAGAGTTTCAAAAAACACACATGTGTAGAAGGATAGTCCATGCATCATGATTTACGTACAACTCATTTCCTTAATCATTGGAAAGGGGCAAAGCCAGGGTGATCACAGTCATCACACCCAAGCAAGACATCTGCACCAGAAATTATTCAATAGTGTTGTTTGTTAACTAGTTTTAATTTAATGAATGAATATATATTAACACTATTCATATTAATTGTTTGATAATCTGTGGAATTCGCACCTTGCTAGCTGCTAGTATGTATATACTTCATAAAAGGGAGTATGAACGAAGATTATCTCTCTGTCTTCAATTTCATTTCATATTTTCATATTATAACACATTATGAGATATTATAAAAATGTGAAAGAGTCTTGACTAAGACATGTCTCACTCTCCTTACAGTGATTGAGATGAATTTACGTCATTTTAGTTTATATATGTTTTATTATTACTTATTAGTTTATGCATATTTGTTATCAATTCAAACATACTTCTTCCACTTCAAAATTATTTACCATTATATATTTTGGTTCGAAAACAGTTAGATGAATCGATCAAATTTAGCTATAAATATATTAATTGTTGTATAATTACACTTTTCCTTAACAATCCTATAAAAAAAGTGAGAAAACCAACATATCTGAGATCTCCTTATCCACATTCAAAGTAATAGCTCGCTGTCATGTATTAACATTATTTGAATTAAAATCAATATTTGACATTACTTTACTTCATCACCCAAGAATATAATCTGCTAACAAGTGATGACACAGTAGTAGTTGGTTAATTGTCGTTCTATTAAAAAGTGTTTCCAACAATATATTAAACACCTTCATCCACACTATAACTACAAATTAAATATAAAACAAAAGTTACGTTTAAATAATTCACTGACCTACCTCATCTGTACATGTTTTTTGTTTAGCTACTACATTATTAGCTGTATTCTCTATATTTAAGGAACTTTAGCTAGCAGCTAGCTGTTTAGTTGCTAGCTAGACAGTTGACACCAAACATAATCTTGCATTAGATTGATGATATTTTACTAATGATCATTTGCCAATTTGATTATTCGTGTACACGTGTGACTTGGATGAGGCAGCTGCTTGTTAAAAACAAAAAAAATTGTGCCCTAACAAAAAACATATACCTCTATGGCTCTATGGCACATTGGCACCCATGACCCATGCAAAGAAAGAAAACCATATACTCCTATTATGATGCATAAACTCAATATATGATTAATAAAGCAGACTATTCATTTAAAACTTTTTTTTTGGGCCCCATTCGAAACCCACAGAAAGTAAAAATTTCCTCCTGATCGCCCTCGCATAGGGGCCACTCACCCAGAGGCCCAACAAGCCCCAAACACAAGAACCATTGGATTGCAAAACATGTATATCACTTCTACGCTCTTACCTCAACATGTAACGCTCCTCATTACGGCCTTTTGCCATTGGTTCATCTAATAGTATGTACAATGCGACTGACATACTATATAAAGTCCCTCATATTACAGTGTCCGATACCAAGGACCCTTGGGTCCAATAGTATGGCTTCCTATCTCCCACATGGGAGACCAAGGTTTAAATCTTAGTGGAAGCAAAATTTCAATGTTGTGGGGGGGATTTGGGGCTTGTTGGGCATCTCAGTGAATGACCTCGTGCAAGGCGGCAGAAAATTCTTCTTACCACGTAGCTTCCGAAAGGGGGACCAAAAAAAAAATTACAGTATCCGATAATTGATTGTTTGTTCAATTCACATTATCCTAATCTCCATAATTTTGTTGTCTTTTGTTTAACCTTTAATATATTTAATTATCGAATTTGTTTATGTTTTAAATGTAATAATTTATTTTTCGGACTCATACTTAGTACAAAATCTAAAAAAATGCTATTTAAACATTTCGTATATAACTCAAGTTAAGAAAGAAGCATTTCGTAGACTTTTTGATTTTTTTTTTTAAGCAACCTTAATTATGGCTTTGAAGGCCATATACAACCAAGTTGTTGCAACAAGCCCAATGGCCTAATTTCACAAATTACTACGCCCGAAGATATCTCAAAACGGCCCATTCTAGCGAGTCCAAGTCTTAGTTATTTTAATCCAAGTCCGCCCATTTCCTCACAGTATCTTTTTAGTATTTATGAATTATGCATTACTCTGTTGTAGGCTCGTATCAAACATTTTTTTGGGGTGAAAACAATATGATAATCTAGAGCCTCTTAAATTTTGACTAATTTGAATTAAAGTTGGAACAGATGCAATTGGAAACATAACTTTTCCAGCAAGTGCTTGTTGCATTTTCGAGACTCGAATACGAAACCTCAGATTAAGCTAGAAAAATCCATTTACGGTTTACCAACTGATCTGAGCACTTTATACCTAGTTATCAATCATCTAAAACACTTGCTCGTTAGATGGGCAAGTGATCCAGGAGACTAGGACATAATGTTGCAAAATGTCCATTCCCTTTCGTTTCACAATGTATCATGATCTTCTTTTTAAACCTATTTTGTTATGTTTCAGATTTATTCAACTAAACCATTTAATTTTCTACGTTGTATACCCCGATAACATTATAAATGTTGAAGAGTTACGTGTTTAACAATTGATCATTATACAAATTTCAAATTAATTGATCTCTTTATAAAATTAGTAACTAGTTTTTTTGCCCGGGCGATGCCTCGGGTCAGTTACAATAACCAAATATGTTATTATTTTTAAATTTCATAATTTATTTTGCTACTTTTCGTATTTTTTGTCCATTAAGAAATTGAAAATTCACGTCACGACGTGATAAATAAAAAAAATTGAAAGGTTTGACTTTGAAAAGAATATCTTAAAAGGAAATATGATAAGAGAATAAGACATCAATATTCTCTTGTAAGTTATGTAATAAGAGTGTTAAAGATGTATATATTTGTTTAAATCTTTTTAGTTAAGTATAATTATTACAAGACTTTATCATATTTTATTTGAAACATTAAACAACAAAGTCATAGTGTATTGATGGTTAAGCTCTTATTTTTCACTTCAAAGGTCACGTGTTCGATACCTTGCACTTACACTTTTTTTTTAAAAGTGAAGAGTACACATAGACATAAAGCATTTGCATTTGAAATTTGAGGAGAGTGCCACGTGGCACATAGGCTTTCTTTCGCACGCCTTTTAATATATTTGTATAGATTTTATAAGAGTAATTAAAACGATGGACAAGATAATAATACAAAATACTCCTACTCCCTTACCCTATTTTTTCAGTCTTTTAGAAGTGTTACTAGCTTTATGAGGAGGTAATGTCACATATATTTCCAAAAATAAAATTCTTAATAAGGTTAAATTGTCTCTTAATTTAATTATCACAAATTCTTGGAAAAGACGGTCTCACGTTAGTCTTAACGTGAGACCTGACCAAATCCAAGAGATATGTTTTTCAAAAACGGACCGCGTCTCACAAGTTCTCACGATAATATTTTTGGCGAATTAGTTAATGTTTTTGGCCAATTAGTTAAGTATTTTAGCACAATAGTTTAGAACTGGTAATCTATATGTAGACTTACATTATTTTTTAGTTAACATATCCAGTACATTAGTTAGTGTTGTTCTATAATTAGTTAAGCTCTATTGAGCATTATTTAGTTTCCAATATAAACGAAGAAATAACTTTTTTATAAATCTAAAATGTCAAATACAAAAGACAACCTGAAAAAAGAACTTAAAACAACATAGCATTTGAAGTAATTGAACCAATTTCAGTTTGGTTCTTGGAATTTATTTTTTTAGTCTTCTTAAAATTACTTTTTTTCCTTACACTTCTTTCCTTTAATTTGTTTTTGCACGATCGGAGTCTAAAATAACCAATGTAGTTGTACTTGATGAGCATTGTTCTTCTATAATTGGTTTTGTAGTTAAGACTTTGGTTAGACTTGCAGCAGTAGTCTTGTAGACTTCTTGCAGTACCTTTCTTGCATCTTTATTATCTTGACTTTTGAGAATGAGATTGGAGAACTTTCTTTCGATTTCATATCGCCATGGGGTTATGTTGTTTATAACTCCGCTCAAGAGATTTCTCTTTTCCACACTTCGCTTTTTGCAAATCTAGTCCACCTTTTACACATGTACCTATGTGGTATTGTTGTGATTGAACAAATAAGATGTGTTATAATCTGGTTTTTATGTTATGACTAATATATTTCGAGTGTAACTAATATACTTCACCACTTAACTAATGTACTTCACCGCTTAACTAATATACTCCAAAGACTTAACTAATTCATCCGTAAGCAATTCAAGGCTAGCATAACTAATAGGTTCAAGCGCTTAACTAATTCTCGTGCCGGTTTGATGCACGCGCGTGATGTCAGCATGACATCAGCTGGTCTCACATTAACACTAACGTGAGACCGTCTCTTAAAAAACGGACTCTTTAATTATTTGTGAAGGCGTGTAACTTGAATAGGACAACCGCTTTTTAACCTTGAAAACAATGCCCAATTCTCCACACTCGAGTCTCGATCAGTCACCTCCCACCTATGAATTGAAAAAATTGTAAACATAAACAAGGTTTACCTTAGCATAGTACTTCATCGAATTCGAAGTACAAGAATGAATGTATTAATCGATTGTTAAACTCCATCAATAACAATAATATCTACATTAGGGTCGGACTTACTTGTAAGTGGTAAGTAAGCGGTAAAGGAACACAAGCATCATTGTTCTAGCAAGGTTCATACCAAGACATGTTCTTCCACCTGCGCCAAAAGCTAAGTAACTGTATGCTTTTGGCTCAATCTGCAATATACAACGAAGAATTAAAGAACAATCGACACATGGATTTAACGTGGTTCACTAACAATGTGTTAGCTACATCCACACAACAGGGATAACTGATTTTATTAGGTTTAGGAGAGAGTACAGATTACATAATATGGAGGCAGAAGTTAATCCTAGCGCCAGATAATTCAAGGCATATATCAACACAACATCATTACATTATAGAATAATTCACTCGAAAACAAGCAAGCACATTGTCTATCATACCCTTATTCACTTATCTTAATTAAGTAATAAAAGTCTTTTGGCGGACAGCCTACTTTTTTTAAAAAAAATACCCTTGTTCACTTGACCATGGGTAGCTCATCTTTTCAGCTTCCAAGTAAGGGTACGTGCATTCATATACGTTCTTTAAATAATCGAACTCTCTATATTACAATGCAACAAATAATTTGAAAGAAAGTCTTACATCAAATCTAGACGGAATAAATTGATGAGGATCTTTGTGTAATGTAGGATCAAAGTGTATAGATCTAGCGTCCACATTAATATTCCATCCTTTCTCGATTGTATATCCTACATCAACATATTCATGATTCAGACTTCATTTCATTTTGCCATGTAATATATATAAGAAAACGAACCTAAAATGTTGCAGTCTTGGAGTGCCACTCTTGGGAACCAGGGTACTATAGACGCCATCCTCAAGCACTCTTTAACAACCTATTTATTTATTCATTAATAAACCCAACTCTATGAGATTTCGATATAGATATACTTGTTTATGCCTATTTTGTACTAAGTACGCAAAAGGTATTAGGAAGCCCACAACAAGAACAATATACTTGAACAAATGCAAAATAAACAATAATCGATAAGAGCATAAATGAAAGAGCAGAAAGACAAACAATTGTTGACGCGGAAAACCCGAATGATGGGAAAAACCGCGGGTGACTCTCTTGATCACCAATCCACTATAATATTGCCGCCGTCGATGTCAGCGTGCAAGTACAACAATGATTAATACAAGATTGCAGAGTTTCAATGGAGGAAGAGAGAGTGATTATTTCCGAATACAGGGAGCAATTAGTAGCCAATATTCTCTCCTTTCACTAATTTACATTTTACCTATATATAAGCTTTGTTAATAGCCCTTGTTACTGTTGACGTTTCCTGAGAAATAGGATCTTCCACAACTACCTTGTAACTGATTCTCTTTTATTCCCTCAAACAATTGAGATGGGGGGCCAGCACATATCTCACACGTACACGATAAGATAAACCCCTTATCTTTTAAATTCAAATTAGCCAGTACCGCCACTGTAGAAAACGGGGTCCAACAATTGCCCCTAATGTTGTTTCTCAACTGCCTTGGGGAACTACAACAATTACTCGGCCCAAAAACTGCATTCAACCGCCCAACTGCACACGCCCCCATGTTATAAAACACACGCCACCTCTTCTCATCCCCCTTGTCACTTCAACTTCACAAAAATACTTTCTCTCTCTTGAAGAAGAACCAAGAACTTCTCCCTCCTCTCTCTCTGCGGCTTTTCTTCGGCGGACAAATACAGGTAATAGCTCTTCGTCTTCTTATTTCACTTTCTTTAAACTCTTCATCCATGGCTTCGAAAGATGCTGCCAAAGTTAGAAAAGCTAGCAAATCTCCCAAACCTTCTGAAACTAGTGGGGAGGTAATCGTTATTAACGCTGGTGTAATTGGAGGCCCTAGTGTACCTAGTACCTTCACAGAAGAAGAGTTAGACAACTTTATAGAAAAAACCGGTTTACCTACCCGAATAAGGGCTCGGATTCCCGAAAAGGACGAACGTCCTGACGACTGCCCTATGGGTTGGGTGATTTTTTACGAATACCCCTTCAAGATTGGCCACAAATTCCCTCTTTCCCCACTTATGATTGAACTTCTTGACACCCTTAAGGTAAGTCCCGGACAAATTATGCCTCTAGCTTGGAGGATTGTCCATGTCATCGATACTTTGGCTAAGGGTATGAACATGGATTTTGGGTTAGTGGACCTGTTGTATGTGTATGAAGTGAAAAAGGTTGAAAATACAAGGTACACCTTGTTTTTAAGATCCGGGCGTTTATCACTTGTGGGTAACACCGGGGCCAACGACAGGGGATGGAAGAAAAGGTATGTGTTTGTAGAGAAGGCATCGTTGGGGAAAGATTGCGCTTTTTTGTGCGACGGCTGGAATTCAGGAGGTATAATTTTTGCTTATTTTGTGAATTTTTGTTGGCTTAGAAAATTGATAACGTCTAATTTTGTGGTGTATTGCATAAATCTTACCCTTGTCATTGGAGGAGAACGACTACTCCCGTACCAAACACAACCGGATTTTGAAGACTTACTCGACGGAGGAGCGTGCATTTAGGGCCAACTTCAATCTCGTGCCTGCCGACGTCGACGAACATCCTCAAGACCCTGACGAACCTTCCAACAACAGCTCCCCTTCAATGGCTTCAGGTAATGTGTATGTGTTAACGTCGTCACCTTCTACTTGATGTAACTCCGTGCTCATATTGATGTATTGTCGCCAGAAAACACCAAGTCCACCAAGAGCAAGTCTCCAGTGGTCGCTCTGACGGAGGCGGAGATGCTGGAGAGAACCTTGAAAAGGAAGAGGACCCAAGCTAGCATGCCCGCCCCTTCTGCCGCCGTTACTCCTACTGTCAAGTCGCCTGCCGGCGTCAAACTTGGCGATACTGACGTCGTCAAAGAATCAACGCCGACTAAAGAAGGAAGCTTCAGTATTTCTCTCCCCAAGGGGTTTTTAGAACATACTACTCCTACTATTTGGCCTGCTGCTGAGAAATTGGCCTTCCCTGCGCCGCAAAAATGTCTCGCTAAGCTCCCAATTAACCAAATTACCAACGAAGGGTTGGCGCTACAGCTACATGTAAGTTACTGTTCACTTAATAGTAACGTTGCCCCTGTCCTTCGTGATGTTTGACCTGTGCTATTCCCTTGCATAGGCCATCCAAAATTCTTTGGCCATCCGCAGCTCTGCTATCACTCTGGACAAGGAATGCAAAACTCTTCGAGCGAAACTAGAGAGATCTATTTCTGCTCAGTCGGAGGCCGAGAAGGCGTTGAAGGCTAAGACTGCTGAAGTGGCGTCGCTTCAAGAAGAATTGGGCGCCAAAGTTGTGGAGGCAGCGTCACTCAAGGAGATGTTGGACGTCCGTACCGCTGAACTAGAAGCCAGGGTGACGGCGTTACAAGAGGAGCTTATTGACGCCGTCAGCCTTTATACTTGGAGGACCAAGGCAAGGTTGATGAAGCAGTTCATGGATGGCCAAACGGCGTCATGGACTCCAGAGGACGACGTCAAGATGTTCCTTGATGCTTACGGATCTGACACCGATCTTCTTCCTGGTGACGTTGCTGCACATGCTGAGACGACGGAGACGGCTGAGTCGATCCCTGGTGGTGAAAACAAAGATGCAATGGATACAAATTAAACAGTGATTTTCAATGTTTAGTTTTTGCATGGTGCTGTGTCACCAACGTAGGACAATTTCTCTTTTGTTTAATTGCATTAGTGCTAGAACACTGATTTACTTTCAAACAATCACAAGTTTTAAGTTGTGTTTTATTTGACTTATTACCGTAACAGCAAATATCAACGTTATGTTTCTTCGTTGTGTGTTAATCTTGCCCCATGTATGTTTTGTCAAATGCCGTTGTGTGTATGTATATATGTAAGTAGGTACCTTTAGTGTTGGGAGCTATTTGCAACATTAATTGTCATGAAGGGCTAAATCACCACTTCCAATTAAGTATGCTTAGCTTGTCTGTAATGTTGATGACTTCTTAAGATGTGTGCTCCTTATTGTATAGTAGTCATATTGTGTTTGCCTGACCGCTGTCGATCTCCGGCACACTGATGTAAATTGCCGCCGTCTTCGACTGTGACGGCGTCAAGTTACTGTGTGTTGTCTGATTGAACGTATCCGTTGTCGATGCGCCTTTGTCGTACATACCTGTCTTCATGAACAAAGGTGAGATGGCCGTTGGCTTTACCAACGGCCCTCCGACGCTCAAGTCAGTATGTTGCTTATGATAATGGTACTTTTAAAGGACTGAAAATATGTTGAGAACAAAATGACATGATTAAAAAGAGGTATGTTTCAATCAATTACCTACCTGTGACGGCGTCCCTTTTGTTATCAACATTAGTTTTAGAAATGATAAAGTTTCAGATGGACCGCGTTCCAACTTCGTGGGACTTGTTTACCTTCCCTTGTGCACAGCCTGTAGGCGCCGTTGCCTACTACTTTCTGAATACGATATGGCCCTTCCCAAGCTGGTGCTAGTTTACCTGCATTAAGCTCTTTAGTGTTCTGGAATACTTCTCTAAGGACCCAGTCACCTACCTTGAATGCCTTTGCTTTAACATTCTTGTTGAAACTTCGGGCCACTATCTGTTGTTGTGACGCCATTCGTACGAGCGCTGCCTCTCTCAACTCTTCACTGGTAATGAGGTCGTGGCGTATCTCCTCTTCGTTTCTTTCTGGCATCAATAATCCATATCTTGCCGTCGGAATCCGTACTTCTGGGGGTAAAATTGCTTCGCAGCCGTACACTAATGAGAACGGCGTTTGCCCCGTCGCCATCTTGGGAGTGGTTCTGTTTGCCCAAAGAATTGACGGTAATTCCTCCGCCCACTTACCTTTGGCCGCTTTCAAGCGTCGTTTGATGATCTTTATAATTGACTTGTTACTTGATTCAGCTTGTCCATTGGTTTGTGGATATCTCGGCGTCGCAGTACTTAGTTGTATATTCCATTTTGCCAGAAAGTTACGTGTGGGTGTACTGATGAATTGTGAACCGTTGTCGCAGATTATCTCTGATGGGACGCCGAACCTGCAGATTATATTTCGCCAAATAAAAGTAATGACTTCTTTGTCGCGTACCTGGGTGAATGAATCAGCTTCAATCCATTTAGAAAAATAGTCCGTCATTGCTAACATGAACACCTTCTGCCCCGGCGCTTGAGGCGGTTCTGCGACGATATCCATCCCCCACCTCATGAAGGGCCACGGGGTAATTGTTGGGTGTAGCTTTTCTGCTGGTTTATGAGACATGGCAGCATGTCGCTGGCAAGCATCACATTTTTTGGCGTATTCTGCAGCGTCACGCCTCAATGTCGGCCAGTAGTACCCCATTCTCAATGTTCTGTTAGATAGATTGCGTCCACCTGAATGGTTACCGCAACTCCCGTCGTGCATCTCTTGGAGTACTTGTTTACATTCGTCGCCGTCGAGGCAACGTAAATAAGGTCCTGCAATAGACTTTTGAAAAAGTACGTTGTCAATCAGGACATACATCGAAGATTTAAAGCGTACCTTTCTCGCTTATAGCTTGTCGTCCGGGAGTATGTCGTCCTTGAGATGTGAGATGATCGGCGCCATCCAACCAAAGAGACGGCGTCATTGTGATTTCGTTGACGTCGGCGTCACTTGCTGATCGGTCGATCGTTGGTGTCGCTAAGTGCACTATGGGTATATTCTTGAATCCTGATTTTCTCATGGGTGAGCCAATATTGGCCAATGCGTCTGCCTGCGTATTTTGATCCCTTGGGATCTGATGAATGTTAAAGTTTTCAAACGATTTTACCTTTGACTTGGCTGCCTCCAGGTACGCCGTCATTTTAGAGTCCTTGGCGGCGAATTCTCCTTTGATTTGGCTAACTATTAACAATGAGTCGATGTATACTTCAATGTCGGTGGCTTGCAGATCTTTGGCTAAAGTCAACCCAGCCAATAATGCTTCATATTCCGCTTCATTGTTCGTAGCTTTAAAATCACAACTAATAGCTCGGGCTATAGTGTCCCCTTGTGGCGACTTCAAAGAATATGCCTAATCCGGCGCCTCGAAAATTCGAAGCTCCGTCGACATGCAACACCCATTTAGTATTAATTGTGCTAACATCAAGCATACTTACCTCACTTTGTGCCGATGCCTCTAGTCGTGGGCTGAAGTCGACCCACAAAATCGCTAAGGCTTGTGATTTTATCGCCGTTCGTGGCCGATATACGATATCATGGCTACTAAGAGTAATGGCCCACTTGCTCATTCTTCCCGTCAATTCGGATGTCTCAAGATTGACTTAATAGGATAGTTAGTTTTTACATGTATGACATGTGCCTCGAAATAATGTTTCAATTTTTTAGAAGCAGTGACTAATGCTAAAACGAGCTTTTCTAAAGAGGAATACCTGGTTTCGGCGTCGATAAGTGATTTACTTACATAATAAATGGGTAATTGACCTGTTGAATCTTCTCTAGTCAAGACGGCACTGACTGATGATTCGCTGACGGCGACATAAAGTTGTAACGGCTCGTCTGCCGTCGGCTTGGATAATAAGGGTGGCGTCATCAAATATTCCTTGAGCTCTTGCAATGCCTGTTCATGACGCTCGCTCCATTCAAAGCCCTTGTTCTTTTTCAGGATATCGTAGAATAGCCTACACCGGTCGGAGGATTTAGAGATGAACCGATTCAAGGCGGCGACACGTCCAGTAAGTTTCTGCACTTCTTTAATGTTCTTTGGGGATTGGATGTTGATGATGGCCCTTATCTGGTCAGGGCTAGCTTCTATGCCTCGCTGCGTAACGATGTACCCCAAAAACTTTCTTGCAGACACTCCAAAAGAACACTTAGTAGGATTAAGTTTCATTCCATACCTTCGAATGACGTCGAATGCTTGTTGTAAATGCGAGACGTGGTCACAAGCAGCCTTGGACTTCACCAACATATCATCGATGTACACCTCCATGGTATCCCCTAGCTGGTCTTTGAACATGGCGTTGACAAGACGTTGGTAAGTGGCGCCGGCGTTCTTCAATCCAAACGGCATAACTTTGTAGCAGTAGATGCTGCGATTGGTGACGAACGACGTCTTCTCCTGATCTTCTGGATGCATAAGGATTTGGTTATACCCGGAGAAGGCATCCATGAACGTCAGTAGCTCATGTCCGGCAGTGGCGTCGACGAGGGCGTCAATGTGTGGCAAAGGAAAAGGATTCTTCGGACAAGCTTTGTTGAGATTAGTGAAATCGATGCAAACTCGCCATTTTCCATTCTTTTTTTCTACAACAACGACGTTAGCTAACCAGTCGGGGTATTTAACTTCTCTTACCTTGCCAGAGTCAATTAACTTTTGGACTTCGTCGTTGATTATCTGATTTCTTTCAGGAGCGAACTTGCCCCTCTTCTGCTTTACTGGCTTATGATGTGGGTCCACATTGAGTTTGTGTGTTATGACATCGGGGTCAATACCTGTTACATCTTTGTGCGACCATGCAAAACAATCAGCATTAGCTGTAAGAAATTCGATTACCTGTTTACGGACGTCGGGGGCTAATGACGCTCCTATCTTTACTGTTTGATCTGGTTTGCCGGCGTCAAGTATGATTTCGTCGACTTGCTGCTCGTCAAAACCCTGCTCCCCCAACGTCTGCGATTGTAATTGCTATGCTTCCATCTTACGAGGTTTGAGGGACGTCTTGTAACATTCTCGAGCTATCCGTCTGTCCCCTTTGATCTCCTGCACTCCCCACTTGGTAGGGAATTTTAAGGATTGGTGATATGAGGAAGGGACGGCCTTCATGCTATGGATCCAGGGTCTTCCCAGGATGACGTTGTAAGAGGATGGACAGTCCACGACGTAGAACTTGGTTGGTATGTTTACTCCTTTAGCGTAAGTGGGCAACGTCACTTCGCCCATGGTATGCTTAGCTTCGCCGCCGAATCCGACGAGGACGAGAGATTTCCGGGATGATATCGCGCTCGTCGATGCCCATGTCTTCTAATGCGTCTTTCATAAGGATGTTGGCCGTAGCCGCCATTATCCACTAGCACACGTTTTAGTAAACAATTGCTAACAGTTAGAGAGATTACCAGACCGTCGTGGTGGATGTCTCGGTCGTCTCCGAGATCGTCTTCGTCGAATGTGATGGGCATAGCTTCGAGTTCGGCGTCACGAGGATGACGAAGTTCCTTGGGGATGGCGTCTTGATCTGGGACGTCTCTCGCATGGCGTTTAGCTGCAGAATAGGTTAGTCCACAAATATCTGATCCACCACTAATAACATTGATTACCTTTACATGTGTCGGCGACATAGGGGGATGCCGCCGTTCATCATATGTTGACGTTGTTGCTTTTCCCTTCTCGGTCAACGTGTCTTTTAGATGACCACATTTTAAGGAGGTACGCCACTTCGCGTCGTAAGGCAACACACTCATCAGTGTCGTGCCCGTGGTCTCCATGGAACTCGCACCATTTAGACTTGTCACGTCGGGGTGCTCCTTTTTCTATTCCTGAAAGGCCACTTAACAGCGTTGCCCAATGAACGTAAAGTATTAACAATACCTGACACGTCGATGCTGAACCCATATTCGACGAGTTTGGGCGGCAAGCCGGGGTCACTCTTCCAATCTCTTATGGTCCCACCCTGACGGACGCTGTGGATCTGTCGCGGACGGTCGTATGGCTTTGGACGCCACGAACTTTGTTTGGCCGGCGTCGATTTCCTGTTGCCAGTGTCATTGAATGCTTTTCTTGATTGCATGTCTTCCTCCAACCTTATCTGAGCCAAGGCTTTGGCCTGGGCGTCCTCGAACGTTGGACAAGGATATTTTGTCAGCTCTTTGTATAAGTCTGACTCTGCATCCAATCCTCGTCAGAAAGCTTCAATCGTCGTCCTGACGTCACAGTTGGGAATTGATACCTTCTCCCTGTTAAACCTGTTGACAAACTCTTTCAAAGATTCGTCAGATTTTTGCACAATTCTGTGCAAATCACTAGCTTGTTTCTCCATCTTACGGCTACTAGCAAATTGTAAATTAAAAGCGTTAATTAATTGAGCAAAGGAAGAGATAGTGCCGTTGCCGAGATGGATAAACCACCGCTGGATCGGGTCCGATCAATGTTGATCCGAAGCCTTTGCACATACAAGCTTCGCGCATGCTTCGAGGAATTGAGATGGTTATCATCCGTTGCTTGTATTGAGCGACGTGGTCATTGGGATCCGAGGTGCCGTCGTACAGCTTCATGGTTGGAACAGAGAACCGCTTCGGAACCTCGATCATTGCAATAGGGTCAGCAAAAGGTGAATCTGCATAGCTATTCGACGTCGCTTTCTCCATAGGGCGAGGGACACCGGGGATTCTGGCGATCATGTCCTCTAGTTCTTGGGAGACGTTCTTTGGATCGGATCATCGGGGAGGGGAACACCGCCGGCCTCTTTGAGCGCGGCGCCGGTGTCATCGTCGGCGTCGCCGTCCGAATCTTCACCGTCTAGAGGAACGTTACGGTTCACCGGAGTCTCGAACGCCTCTTCATCCGGGATTGGGCATCCCCGGGGACGTCGCCAACGTTGCGGGACCTAACTCCCTTGGAATGCCGCTGAGCGGACTTCAGGCTTTGGTTCTCCATGCAGGACGTGACGTAGTTCTCCTTCAGCGTGGCCATCACTGCCTTGACACGGGTGAGTTCGTCGATGACTTCTTGAGTTGTCACCCATTCTGCTGCCATGGTCAACACAGGAAAAAGGAAAAGGCACAGACGAACTAGTGGAAAAAATAGAAAGTAAGAGAAAATAGTAAAAAGTGTATATAGATCTTGGTGAGGGCCCCACGGTGGGCGCCAAATTGTTTATGCCTATTTTGTACTAAGTACGCAAAAGGTATTAGGAAGCCCACAACAAGAACAATATACTTGAACAAATGCAAAATAAACAATAATTGATAAGAGCATAAATGAAAGAGCAGAAAGACAAACAATTGTTGACACGGAAAACCCGAATGATGGGAAAAACCGCGGGTGACTCTCTTGATCACCAATCCACTATAATATTGCCGCCGTCGATGTCAGCGTGCAAGTACAACAATGATTAATACAAGATTGCAGAGTTTCAATGGAGGAAGAGAGAGTGATTATTTCCGAATACAGGGAGCAATTAGTAGCCAATATTCTCTCCTTTCACTAATTTACATTTTACCTATATATAAGCTTTGTTAATAGCCCTTGTTACTGTTGACGCTTCCTGAGAAATAGGATCTTCCACAACTACCTTGTAACTGATTCTCTTTTATTCCCTCAAACAATTGAGATGGGGGGCCAGCACATATCTCACACGTACACGATAAGATAAACCCCTTATTTTTTAAATTCAAATTAGCCAATACCGCCACTGTAGAAAACGGGGTCCAACAATACTTCAATTTTTTTCCGGAATAAAAACCTTTTTCAAATGAACTGTATAGGCAAAATGAATCATGTAATACTCCTTCCGTCTTGAACTAATAGCCATGTCGATAGTATAATTTAAACAAGTGATGTGACAAAGAAAAATCTCTACAGATGTAGTATTTTATACCTTAGCAGCATATCTCATCTCATTGAGTTCTTCTAATGTAAGAAAGGATTTATGTGCAGCTCTCTTCTCTAGGTTGTGCACTTCATCCTGTTGCAATAGTAATAAAATACAATGAGTTCAATTTTTTAGTTTTTACACATTTTCAGTAATAAATAAAGTAATACTCCCTCCGTTTCTGAAAGTTCTTCCTAATTTGACCAATTTCCTCTCACAAAAAGATTCCAAATAGAAACAACAAATGAAAACGGAGGAGTATCTTTTAGGTACTAAAGTTATTTAACCAATGCATGTATAATGGCATATAGTAAATTTATAGTAATAACCAGTAAAGCTTCAAGGACTCCTTGATTTTCATCCAAGTATTTCACCATCCATGTCATTGCACTTGCAGTGGTGTCTTGACCTAAATATACATATATCAAATTCTTCATTTTTACTCATTGAATACTAACCACATCATGATATTATTGCAAGCTATAATGTATTAAGAAATTCATAGATAAAATATATTTCTAATGATCTTGCTGAAGGATATAATTACCTGCAATTATCATGGTTAAGATGTTATCTTTGATTTGTGCATCTGTTAAGGTTGGTTCTTGATCTGAAGAACATGATTCGCGGTCCAAAGCTAGTAGTAGGTATTGCAGAAAATCTTGGTGATGATGAACAACAGGAACTTGTGCTGAATGTTTTATTCTTCTCTCTTGAATAATCTTTCCTAGCATGTCCATTATTCTTTTTCTTGCCTACACTTGTAATCTCATCACATTTATGAATAAAAGTAAGAAAAATAATTTGAATTATGTATTTATGTTAGTTGGGAATTTGGGATCAGATCAATTTATCTACATATCAAATCCAATTCTCCTGTCTTAGATAGTATCACTAATCTTAACTGAATTATTATATATTTTTAATGTAGAAATCACAAATGATGGTCAAAGTAAAATGTGTGAGTAGTGAAAATATCAACATGTTGCAATTAATAAGAAAAGCAGAGTATCATGTATAAATATTTAAACTTTTTGTAGATTTCACATAATAATATATGCGACTGTTATCATTAGACCAGTACCTATATAGTAGTATATATTATTGTCAACTCCTTTGAATTATGAATAATATATACAAATACCATGATTTAGAAACTTCACCTTAAGACCTTTGCTGAAAGTAGTCCAAGGAAACTTCAATGGAAGTGCAAGCATTGCATGACAAACACAATCAACATCTTTTTGCAGCATATATAGCTCATTTCCACCTTCTAGACTTAGTAGCATTTTACACATGGCCTTGAAAGTCATCTGCTATCCACATTGATAGTTGAATTATACAATTTGCTCAGCTAAAATTAGTGGGCCAATATTTAATCACTTCACTAGCATTAAACATATGACTTTAGGCCATATTGAGTATAGGCAGGCCCACTTTGAAAGATTTAAACGCTTTGTTTCAAGAAGCAAATTGTTATTAGACAGGCCCATCTAACAAGTAGGACTACGCACCTTATGGCCTATGGGTTGCTACTTGCTAGGACAGATGAAAATCAAAATTCAAGACCGATACATCTGTGCTACTTAATAACACTATCTTTATCTAAATATTTATAGAAAATTTTACTAGAAACTACACATTGATGTAGACGAGATTTTATTTCAGGTCTTGAATATCATCCCTATAAGATTTTACCAACTAATCTAGACGACATCCACACCCGATTTGCTTATGATATGGTAAAATAAAACTTAGCAATATGTGGTACATATAAGTTGTGTAAAAAAAAAAGTATAGAGAGAGTGTGTTGCATATATGCCATATTTTTTTAAAAATTTGGTAAGATAAATTACATTAACGCCCTCTCACAGCGACCTAAATACAATCTACCCTAAATCCCCCAAACCCCCCCCCCGATGAGAAATAAACCCACAATCTGTGGGTGGAAGATGAAGATTTACTACCCTTCCACTCCCTCATTCTCGCATATATGCCATATGGTTTGAGGAGAAAAGGTAGAAATAGAGTGTTGCATGTGGGGAATGGGAAAATAATATATATTTGCAAATTATCTATAAGAAAATAATGGGTAGAAAAAAAAAAACAGAGCATCCAAAAACAAAAAATATGTGTAACGTAAAAGATAGGAGGGAGTGCAATAGTCATCATTGCTTTACATTATTTGTTCAAGTTAAAATCCAAATATTTATAGATTATCATTTAAATTATTAATTTTCTTTTTTTAAAAAAAACCCACAACTTGTACCTATTACAATTATGGAAAAATTGATAGGAACAGTCCCAACTATGGGCGTTTCGCCATTTTCAGTCCCAACTAAGGATTATTTTTGAACGGTCCCAACTATACATCATTTTTGCTGAAATTGGTCCTAGGTGCTGATTACCTATTTAACAGGTAATTTTTTTTTTATTTCTTAAATCAGCTTTCTTCTTCCTTTTTCTCTCTCATATCTTCTTCCTCCCACCCACATCCCCCGGCCATCCCCACCCCTCCCCACCCACCCACATCCCCTGCCACCCCCCCCCTCCCACCCACCCACCTCCCTCCCTCCCCAGCCTAACCCCCAAATAACCATCTCCCTCCCCCCGCCAACCCCCCCCCCCTCCCCAGCTAACCCCGAATAACCACCCCCCGCCAACCCCCTCTCCTCCCCAGCCTAACCCCGAATAACCATCCCCCTCCCTCCCACCCACCCACCCACCCACCCACCCACCTCCCTCCCTCCTCGCCTAACCCCCGAATAACCACCCCATTCACCACCCTCCTCTCCAAAACCCTCATTTTCTCTCTCCTCCAACACCCCCACAACAAAACCCACCTCCATCATACAATCCTCCACCACTCGAACATCGATAAGTGAACGAATGTATGCAGAATTCGAACATCGACATCGAAATCAAAATTCACTCAACGCAAGTAATTATCGACGCAGTGGGACTCAGGGGGTGGTTCGTCTGAGTGACGAAGGTTGGGTTTGGGGTGGAGGTTCATCGACGCAGTGGGTGAGGAGAGAGATAGGGGTGCTGCGAGAAAGAAGGGTTTCATGGAAAGAGAGGGAGATGGAGGAGAGAGAGAGATGGTCAGGGGGTTTTATAACCACCGTTAATGGTGGAGAAGGGGATTTGGGTGGTGGTTTTTGCAGTGGAGAGAGAAACTGTTGGTGGTGCTTGGGTGGTGGGGTGATGTTGAATAGGTGGTGGTGAAAAAGAAAAGAAAAAAAAAAACATTTTACTCGTTGAAGCGAGTCATTGACCTCTTAGACCAATTTCTAAGAAAAATGATGTATAGTTGGGACCGTTCAGAAATAATCCTTAGTTGGGACTGAAAATGGCGGAACGCCCATAGTTGGGACTGTTCCTATCAATTTTTCCTACAATTATACCCTCAACTAACAAAAAAACAATTACAACTTCTCCAATTTATTGGTTTTTTTAAAATAAAAAAACAAAAGAAAAAAATAGCGTGAACTTTGTGAACAATTTTTCGTACATGCTATTATTCAATTGAGCTTTCCAATTACATTCGCACGCATCACCTGCATATAAGGCTAGTGACTTTTAATGTTTGCCTTGTCCTATAAGGCTTGCTTACACCCCAAAAACAATTAATATATTCCATATGTTAAAGAGATTATTCACTAAAGATCCCATTATTAAAGCCTAAAACTTGAAAATCAGCTCCATTAATTCGATATATCATTGTCAAAGTGACAATGATTCTAAGATGGAACAATAATGTCGTATAAAATCAAAGGGGTGTAGATAATGATATGAAATGATTTAGACTATACCTTAAGTGCTTCATCAAGTATGACAATATGTCCTTTATATTCCCAGGTTAAGAGAGTATGTATCACCAATTCATCAAATTGTTCGGTGAAATCAGTAATGGACTTCGATGTGAATAAATCAAGAAGGTGCCTTCGAAGCAATTTGTGGCTTTGATGTGATGCACAAAGAAGGCTTTCTGATCCAACAACTTCTCCAATTGATCTTATGTATTTCTTTGTGAATTTACCCAAATCGTTGCTCAGTATCTCTTTTGCTGCCTTTGTGCTTGACACAAACACATGGGTCTCCCCAAATATGTGCGTCTTAAAACAATTCCCATACCTATTATTGGAAAAAAAAAACAGAAGTTAGAAGTTTAGGGCCCGTTCGTTATCGTTTTTTGTTTTCAGTTTTTTTGAAAACTAAAAACCAAAAACAGGAAAGAGGAAACCAGAAAAAGTGGTTTTTACTTTTTAGTTGTCAGTTTTCAAAATCATCATGTTCCCAATAAACTTGACTAATTTTTTATTCATTATAGGACATATATCATATGACTTTGAAAATCAAAAAACCAAAAAAAAAAACCACAGTAATACCGAACATGACTTTAATTATTATGAAAACATTATAGTTCTCACTTTTGAAGAATATTACATGGCATGTAAAATAAGAAAGTATACAACTATACATATTGAAAATGTGTTTGTTATTTATTTTATTTATGTTGCAAATGGACCAGCTATTAGTATTAGTATATACTAATACATCTAAGTGACTATTGATGTAAAGCCACTAATCTTTGGTGGTGTGTTGCTTTCAAAGGCTAGAGGTTCCAAGTCAATCATGTCCACTGGTTAGTGTTAGCGCCTAAATATAGAAAACAAGATTTGTTAATTAGTTAGTAGGTTACGTTTCTTATTCTTTCACAAAGTATGACCAAGAACATGTTGAAAAATCAATTGACGAGAATAATCAAGTGATATAAACACATTTAGAATCGCCACATACTCGAGAAATGCAAGTAGGTGCACGTCAAAATCAAGATCGCCAGATATTCGAGAAATGCTAGTAGCTAGTGCACGTCAAAATTACAAATGAATCAAATTTTTTATTATGCCATACAAATCCTTATGCCTGTCTTTCGATCAGGCCGCCCTAGAGAATGTGTGCTTCAAAAAGATGTTTTATGAGTTGTCTTTGTGCACTAAAGGAAGAATTTCGTAGAAGGGAGCACATATATGCAAAATGTCACTAAATTCAGCATGTTGAATGTACAATTGTACAGTCGATTAGTGGTGCATCGCAATGGCAAATCATAAATGTAGTCAACGACTCAGGTCTCAGGGTATACAATATTGTTCTCGATATGGTCATATGGATCTAAACTTTCTTTTTTTTTTTTTTTTTTTGACATCACAAAACTTTCTACTACTACTACCTAGGAGTATTACACACTTTGTTTAGTAGTAAAGATTATGGGAAGTTTGATTTAGTTATAAAAATTTATATCCCATAACCATAAAATTGTAGAAGCAAGATCGCCTTAAATATTTTAGAGGCTCTATATTAATAATAATAATTGGGCTCTACACATTAAAATATTATGTAGAGATTTTAATATATGGAAAATGTATTTCATTCAATAACTATATCAACTATATTATTATAGTTGCTTACCTCTTACCAATACACAAACAAACAAACTTTTAGAAAATCAATCAACTAATTAAATTATCGAGAGTACGAACAATCGTATATTTAAATAAGAAATTTCATTTTCTTGGGTGTTTTAATATAAGAGGTAATTTATAAAACAGGGGAGGTTCAGGATGAAATATAATCACATATACAAAGAAGATTTCTTAATCAAAGCATAAGATAAAAGTGCATCTGAGATATATCAACAAATTATCAATTATCTAGAATTGTGATGTTTATATACCTCAGATGGCGAGCTTGAACGAAGCTATAAAAACCTTCTTTGCTATAGATTGCTGCTATGAACTGTAAAGTTTCTCCAATATAAGGGAATCCGAATAATCCTCTACTTCCTGGTGGAATATTTATCCTTGATTTTCCATAATTATGATTATGGCTAATTAACCATAACTTCTTCATCAAATAAGCAATCAGCAATAAAAGAGGAACAAAAAGGAAAAATCTCAATGCCATTTATTCTCATGTATGTTTTATTAGGTTGAGGATTAGTCACTCACATTGTATCAATCAGACATATATGCACCTATATTTGCTATATTCTTTTGGTAGAATTTTGCAAAAAATATAACTTATTATTCTTTAATATAAGTGGAGTCATTCAACGATGAAAGAAAGGCCACGTTAAGGAAGAATGATGGATGCTGGGATCTTGGCCTGCATGTTGCTGTTTAGTGTTTTCCACTATAAGTAAAGTAAGTGGACTTCTATATTGATTACTTTCTAATTTATTGCTTTTATTCTCTTGGATTTTCATCAGTTAAATTTGGTAATCAAACCTAGCTGTTGTGATTTTGATAAGACAATGTTATATGTTACACAATTATAGAACAGGAATTAACGCCATAATTTATGATGTAACTGTTAGGGCTTGTTCTCTTCGGCATAAAACAACTGAATTGAACTGAACTGAACTGAATTGAATTAAATTATAACTAATTAATAGTAATGATAATAATTTAGGAACTGAACTGAACTGAAAATAAGCTGGGGAGAACAGGCCCTTACACCATAATTTATGATGTAATAATCCAGAAATCACCACTTTTTTGTATAAAAAAAAAAAAAACTCAAATGACATGAAATAAGTGGCAAAATGATATCAGATTTATGTCGTTATTTGTATAGCCCATGCATGTCATTTTTGTTGGAGTCTATGTTATTGTACGTGTGATGTGAATTGTGAGGTTTTGTTACACAATAAGTTATAGTGTAACATGTTACACCCAA
This sequence comes from Beta corolliflora, assembly GCA_947648045.1. Taxonomy (NCBI): domain Eukaryota; kingdom Viridiplantae; phylum Streptophyta; class Magnoliopsida; order Caryophyllales; family Amaranthaceae; genus Beta; species Beta corolliflora. The sequence continues at coordinate 69,427 of CANSZD010003777.1, read as the reverse complement.
GATACACTCATTATAGAAATGTCATTAATAAGATATCAAGCTATACATAACACAAATATCTAAAATAATACGTTTTTTACTCCCTCGGAAAACCATAGCCGTTATTCTTAATTTAGGGGTTGTCATCTACCATTTTTGGTGACAGTAAGTCTTAGTTTCTTACTTTTTTTCAGTTATATATAATTATATTGTTTAGGTTTCTCTCTTATTATGAGAGTCATTTGTCCCAACTAGTGGTGGATTATCCTTCTCTTGTAAGAGTCTATAAATCTCTTAATATTCAGAAGATGGGGTGATAATGGTTTAATGATGGTTTGGTTTGCTTCTGCAATGTATGGTTATCAATAATTAATTTGCATCAGTCTGTTAAGTAACTGAAATCTTTAATAGAGCGACAGATTTACGCGTGAAAAGTTGTGCTCTTAGATAACGATTCAAGAATATGTTGAATTGTCATAATTAAGTTTTTTTTGGATTTTCATCTCTGTCACAAAAGATTTTGATTTGATTTTGTTAAATTTATCGGTTTTTTCACCAAGTACCCCCGAATTTTCAGAAAATCACGAGGTACCCTCGCACTTTCACCGCGTACCCCTTAGTTTCTTAATAATACATCCAAATACCCTTAATGACTAACGGCGGTTAACGGCCGTTAGTCATTAATCCTAATTTAGGAGATTTCAAACCCAATTAACCCCTAATCCTAACCACTAACCCTAACCCTAAACCCTAAACCTAACCCTAACCCTAACCACCCCCCCCCACCCTTCCACCACCCCTACATCCCCCCACCCTCACACCACCCCCTGCAGCCCCCCCTTCCCACCCCGCGCGGCCCCGTCCACCACCCCCGCGCCGTCCACGCCCAATCCAGTTCCCCACCCCCTCCCCCACCATCGCGCCCCCCCCCCTTCGATTTCGGAACAGCCCCTCCCCCCACCCCGCGCCCCCACACGGCACCACCCCCCTTCCATTTTCGCAGCCCACCCCCCCCCCCCCCTCGCAACCCCCAACCCCCGTATTTTCTTCTTCCCTCTCGTATTTTTGCAATCTCGTATTTTCGTAATCTCGTGTGTTTCGCGAATTGGAGGAGGGTGGCTTTGCGGGGGGTGGGGGGAGGGTGCGAAAAATGGAAGGGGGTGGTGCTATGGGGCGCGGGGTGGGGGGAGTGGTGAGATTGCGAAAATCGAAGGGGGGGGGCGTAGGGGTGGGGGAGGAGCGAGGAGGGGCCGGTGAGGCTGCGGGGTGGGGGGAGGAGGGTGGGGGGCATGCGGTGGGGGTGGGGGGCTGCGAGGGGGTGGGGTGAGGTGAGGTGTGGGGGAGGGGGTGGTGATTGGGTGGTAGTGGGGCTAGAGTTAGAGTTAGGGTTTGAAATTAGGGGTTAGGGTTAGGGTAGGGTTAGAAGTTAGATGTTAGGGTTTAGTTAGGTTAGTTAGGTTAATTAGGCCTAATTAGGGTTTAATGAGGTTTAAGACCAATGGTGTTAACCGCCGTTAGTCATTAAGGGTATATGGATGAATTATTATGAAACTAAGGGGTACCTGGTGTATTTTGAAAAGTGCGAGGGTACCTCGTGAATTTTCTGAAAACTCGGGGGTACTTGTGAAAAAACCGTAAATTTATTTTCATTGTTATCTAATATCTTGTACAAATATCGTATGGCTTTGATTAATGTCTACTAGCTTATTATGCACGCTATGCGTGCGGCGACATTTTGGGTATAACTATTACTCAATAAAACAAACCAAAAAATGAAAGTTTGTATCTAAGCTCACCTCCATTTTGTAAATAATAAAGATTGCAATACTTACAAATAGTATTTAATTAAAAACACTTTAATAAGTATAAGTAATGAAATTGCATCTCTAACTAATGTTTTTTATCAAAGCTCTAAACAGCCCCATGGACCATGACAAAAAGAGACAGAAATAATGCAGTCCTTTTTCTATCCCTCTTCAATTCTTAGCTACTCCCCCAATTCCCAAACCAATCTCTCAATTTCACGCAATTCTTTTTTTCTCTCTATTCAATTGAAACAATGCAATCCTCACTTTCTCTCTCCTTTTCATCATCTTCCTCAATTTCCCCCAAATCAAACCACACACTCGATTTCTCCGCATTCTTAGCTAAACCTCTCAATCTCAATCTTCGCTTATGTGGACTTCGAAGAGAAGCACTGAGTTTCTCAGTGAGTTCTCGCCGAGTTCAGCTCCCGAGTTGCCGAGTTCACTCTCTCCTGAGGCCTTCGATTATGATCTCGTCATCATTTGCAGCTGGCTTTGACGGTCATGGCGCTGCTCTTCATGCCGTCGATAAGGTATTTTTGAATATCGAGTTGATGGGCTAAAATTCGATTATGGGCACAATTTTTTGATTTTCATATCTGGGTTGAAGTATTTTTTTCTCAAATTCCTTTTAATATCAAGGCACAAAAATAATTCGAGTTGAAGTATTTTGTCTCAATTTTTTTTAAATACATGGGCACAAATTTGAAGTTATTTTTGATGAAATTTGATTTTTTTTCTGACCATTTTTGATGTAATTTTAATTTGAATTTCAACTATATTTGAATGAAATTTTAATTAAACTATAATTTGAGTTTTTTTATAAAAAAAAATTCTAACACAGCACATATTCGTAAGATTTACTTTAATTTAAGTTTAAATTTACTCGAACATAGTACATATTCTTAAGATTTACCAAACATAGAACATTACACATACTTTTATTTTCAATAACGAACTGCGTACCTGATTAACAGTAAAGTATCCGCAAATTTGAGAATGTCGTATTTGAGAATGCCGTGAAGCTCTAATCTATGAAGAGAACTAATTTTTTTTTGGTTTGGAGTTTGTGTTTGTAATTGAGTTTGTGTTGTGGAAAATTTTATTTGAGTTTGAATTTGAGTTGTCTCTGTAATGAGAATGGCATGTATGTTTTTGTTATTGTCTGTGGTATTAATGTTTGGTAAGTTCTTGATTATGAATCTTTTTTATTGGCAAGTTTATGTGATTGAGCGTTATATGAGTTGATTGGGTTTAATAGAGATTTGATTATATTTTTTTTGGCAAGTTTATGCATGCGTGGAATTGGTTTTGATCAACTGCTAGATGTTGTATTTTGAAATTCGGAATGTAATATTTATGTTGTGGAGGGACAATTAAGTAAATTCCTTGGGGGATACCATTGCTCCTCCCTTAGCTTATATAATAGAGATTAGTGTCTTTTTAAACTTCCTTTAAATAAACAATGATGTGAAGTTATACAAAATATCATATAACTATACCATTAAAATTGCTTTTAATTTGGGTTGTCCTACCTTAGGGAAGTGAGACAAAATTTCAGTGTGGATGTCTTATGAAGACAATTTCATTCTGACTAGTGCCTACTTTTATAGGGTGGACATGAATTTATTTTACGATGTCTTATATTAGGGAGATGAGACAATTTCATTCTGAATAGTGCCTACTTTTATAGGGTGGACATGAAATTTATTTTGTTTCCTTCGAAAAAATAATTTTAATTTATTTTAAATTAGAAATATTGCATCTTTTTCTATCTGAAATTCTATTATTTGATGTATTATTGTATTCACAAATGAAAACTATGTTTGTAAGCATATTCCCTTGGTTGTTTGTTCTTCCTATTTGTTTTTTCACATTTGCCATGCACATTTTATAACATTAATAATATCTTTAGTTACATATTAGAAAAAAATATAAAAATTTGATATTTTTGTGTGTTTATTGAGACTAATTAAATAAGAATCATATGACTATGTTTTCTCTTATATATTGTAAATAATTCAAAAGATTGTCTTAACTTAAATAGTACCAAGATTTCAAATAAGAAAAACAAAATGAAGTTTTAGGCAATGACAGCGCTAAGGACCTTTTTGAGACATAAGAGAGGGAGATAGGGAGACTTTTTGATCTTTTAGGCCGTTGCTAACATATTTCATGAGGACAGATAGAAATTCTTTTCCTAAACCAATATTCTTATAGTTTCCATTAGCTTTTGGAATTAATTCCAAAAACATTGCTTGAGCAACATGCAAGAATAGAAATTGTGTACATACATTTTCTAAGAGATACATATTGTGAAATTGAACACTTTATATAGTAATATATATATATATATATTGAGAACATAATTCATCCATATATATTACAATAATCTTTTCAACATCATAAAATAGAAAAAGAAAAAAAGATAATTAAACAAAACAGAATTTGTATAATGAAGTACAATGCTAGGTTTCCTCAACAAATTTGACCTAGATTTAATTTCTTATTAAGGAAACTACTAAACTCAAGCATTTGGAATCAGGGTTATGAGTTAGGTGATCATCAAAAACCCTACTATACCTATGGAAAAGCTCATCCATAATTTTTCCTCCAAAAAAGTGTTCGAGCATTGACCCAGTCACAGCTCTATGCATTTTGGATATTCTTTCTCCTTGTGTTAGAACCTCACAAGTAGGAAATAATTCATTGTTGCTAAGTTTGACATTTCCATCCCATTGCACTTCAAAACTTCCAAAACGATAGCCGAAAAATGACGATTCTTCTTCAACCAATTGTTTTAATTCTTCAACACAAGGTGCGTAAAATGGCACATTGAAGCTATTCACTGTCTCCTCTTCGATAATCCCCTATAATATACACGTAATATATACATATGTTTAGCTTATGCTCGTTAGAATTTGTTAGATAATGTAAACTCTCCGTTTATATATATGGTATTCAGTTGATCAATATTTATAGGGTTACAATGATAATTCTAATCATATTAAGAAACTAACAAGATTTTAAAAGATAATATTTTACAAAAACATACCATAAATCTAGGAAGATAATATTATGTGTATATTCTCTATCAGAATTAATTAAAGCAGTTTACAATATTCATAAATAAGGAAGCATTAGATTTTACATAGTTCATATCTTCACCAATCAATATTTATATTTTAGTAGTAATAATGTTTTGGAACATAAGATCTAACCTCGGAAACCATGTTCATAAGACATTGCGAAAGGAATTCCCAAGGATAGTAAGATATGGGATCATTTAATCTCCTGCCCATCAATGTTAACACCATGCGCCCCCCTGAAATCATTTCTTCAGCACGAGATTTTAGAAATGAAAGAAAATCCTTTCGGAATTGCAACTTGTATGCATCAATCACTTCACTTGGGCTAGTCATTGATACATATATCTTTCCTTTGTTTTGCATCATTGGATTATCTTTGCCATCCAAACCTGGTGGAACCTGCACAGGACCAGATTTATTCTATTAGGTTATCAAAAGGTGCAAAAAGAACTTGAATGGACTGGGTTCACAATAACTTATTGTACATCGAAAATTATATGATATAATCAGATTTCATTTGATATAGTCAATTTTCTTTTGATAGAGTCAGTTTTGTATGATATAAGCCTAAATAGAAAAGTATCTGAAACTATATTGACGCCTTTTATGAAACCCCGTCATGTGAACCTTGGTAATGACATAGCATTACTTGACAGCAACTATTGTTGAAGTTTACCTTCTCTTTAGAAGGGGAAAAAGGAAATAGAAAAACTTTAATTTGTCATGTTTATCTACCCTTTAAAAGGGCAAAAAAAAAAAAAAAAAAACAATCCTTGAACCATTGGCTTATGAATTTATCCATGTATTGTGATCTAGCCACTTTGGATACTTAATGATCCTAATGTAAATGACTATCTATAAATGCTCTAAATCTATGGAGTAACTAGAAATAGATAGTAAACTAGTATTTGGGCCCGAGCGTTGCCCCGGGTGGTATTTTTTTCCGAACTTAATATGCATTTTTTTCCATTAGCATTAAAATATAATAAAGAAAATTCAACATTTAAAAGGTACACATATAATAATGTGGACATTTAAAGATGGTAATTATGCTATGTATAATAATAGCAAGATGTCACGGGTTCAAATCTTGTTGCAATCCAATTTACTTTTGTTAGTTGACATGACATATATACACATTGGACAATTCTAGTGGAGTAAGAGAGGTGACACGTGGCATGTATACGTTGTCAGACACGCCTTTTAATATATTTGTATAGATGTTATAATTTTCACACTTTTACTACTAATTTTTCTTTCTAACCTCTTAATGAACCCATCCCTAAGCATTATATATTGCTCGTATTAATAGTATTAGGTACTCCTATTACTTTAGCACTGAACATAATCAGATGAGGCCAAATATATTATATGAGCTTAAAACGTACAATTAATATCCTTCCCCCGTTCTATAATAATTGCAACATAATCCATTGAGTATTATTGACACATTTTATAAGAAACCCATGAGAAGATGAGATAAATAGAAAATATGAACCATGTGATAGGAGAAAGATGGAGAAAATATATCACCAAATAAGATTTTGTTGCAATTAATATGAAACTTCCAAATAAGAGAAACGTTGCAATTAAAAAAGAACTGATCTGATGAAGTATAATCTAACCTGAGAGAGCCAATGCAAGCTACAAGAAGAGTGAACAAAATGCAAAGTGTTGGTAGGAAGCAACCTCCCATAGAACGTCCCAGGGAGACCTGCTATAAAGCAAGGCCCAAAATCATTACCCTTCTCTAATTTCAACTTCTTTTGGAAACTAGAGAGTGATGCAAAAACTCCATTGAAGTCATTTCCTGGTAAGTCATTCAAAAACACCATAAACTTGGGTGATGCCGAATGTCGGTCCATCCTATGGCATCTTGCATTAACCATGTCCATGATCTCCAACACCGCCGCTAGGGCGGTGGGTCCGGACGAGCAACCAAGGTCCGCGATGGCCATGGTTTCATGAAACTCATTGTCAAAGTACCCTTGTATGGCTTCCTCTACAAAGGACTTTGTTACAGATAATATCTTGTTCTGTAAGAAGAAATGAATGAAATAAATAATTGAGTACAAAGAGGGGGAGATTGACATATTGAAGTATAGTAAATATTTTTGAAACTTTATAGACAAATTATCTTTGTTGGGATAGATGCATTAATGAGATTACTATTACTATTTGTGTATTAATGCTCTATTCTTTTGGACTAAACTGAACTGAACTGAATTAAAACTGTGAGAAGAAACTAATTGAACTGAACTAAATTTCCATTAATTCCGTCCAAAAAAACAGAGCCTAACTACTTTGAATTTTGTCGACTCAGAAAAAGAAAGAGAAAAATTCAAGTAATAATGAGTATATTGATGAGAAAGAATGAAAGATAGAGCAAGAATATTTGCCTGAACATTGCAATTTTTTGCGTAACTGTCTTCACCTTGACCTTTGTTCATGTGAAATTCTTGAAGCATGTCCATTGTTCCCAACTCTAGGAAAATTAGGATTTGTGTTTTGAATAAATGTGACAAGAAGAAGAAAATGATCCGGATAGTAGTTATATCCCTAACAAAAATTATATGGAGTACGATAATTAAGAAGCTCACTTGCACTTCTTGTTCAATCAAAATATCAAATGACGTAGAGGAAAGGAGCATTTATAGACACAATTGAACCATGTCGTTTTCGGTGCCTACTCCCTCCTTTTTTTAATTATTTGGCATCGTTCTAATTAATCAGAAGAGAATGGTTCCATAACTAATTGTTAGAAATCTAAACTTTGGAATATGAATATATGAGACATGCATATTTGTATATGCGTTAAAGGTGGAATCCATCATTTTCCCTATTCTACATTTAGGCTATGTTTGGCAACACATTTAAATCATCTTAAATGATTAGGTGCTAAAAGTTTAAGTCACCTTAAATAAATAGTCGTGTTTGGGGGTAAGAGCTTAAATAAAATTTAAGCTCTAGAATCGACTGAAATTGAGTTGCTATCAAATATAGCATCTCAAATTAAGGTGCTGAAATTTTCAGCTACCTTATCAGTTCAACTCCTTTTACATATCTTATCAGTTTCAGCTCTATTTCATCTTATATTTCCAAACATAGCCTTAAATATCTAAAAATTAGATGTAAGCCTTTATGAGTAACATACAATTGATAAACCCATTTCGATTTACAAAAATCGACGTTGACTAATGAAAATATGTTCATTTGTATTATTTTTAATCCATTTTATGTATTCCCCTTTTCACATAGAAGCTATATTTTATTGGGATTGTGCATGTGCATAAAAGATTGAGAACATTGAAAATATTAGGAGAAAAAAAAAACTAAAAGTACTTTTATACTCTTCTGATTGTGAGAATAATGTGTGGATAAGCCCAATAATGAAGGAAAAACATAAACAATATGTTTCTTAATACTCTTTTTATTTCAATATATATATATGCAACAATTTAACTTGCATATTTATCAATGCATAATCTTTATCATTGATATATATTTAATCATTTATTATAAAAATTATATAAAATATAAATAATTTGAAAATACACATTGAGGTGAATCTAAGTATCTAACACCATGTTATTCCCTAATATTTGTTTTTTTCGATATTAGTAGCTAGAAATATTTATAGTCAAAGTGAGACAAATGAATAGTAACAAGGTCAAATTGTTGCATTTTATGATAGAAGAATAAAAGAATGTATTCATTAATATGGTCATTCGAATAAAAGCATGCATGTAGATTTATACAAAAACTGGCATAATTTTGAGTTTGATTTGTTCTTCTTTAAAATTTCAATATCAATTTTATGTTTTAAAAGATTTACAACTCTAATTCCATTTTTAAATGTTTCATTTTAAACTTCTATTACTACATTTTTTAAGACTTGGCAGTTCACTTTCAAGAAGTTTAGTAAGTGTACCTATACACTCGTTGTACCCAAGCCTGCTATATATCTTAGGCTTATGTCTTATCAATTTTGAGTTTGATTTGTTCTTTTTCAAAATTTTCATTATCAGTTTTATGCTTTTAAAGAGTTACAACTCTGATTCCATTTTTAACTTCTATTACTACATCTTTTAAGACTTGGCAGTTCACTTTCAAGAAGTTTAGTAAGTGTACCTATAAACTCGGTGTACCCAAGCCTGCTATATATGTTAGGCTTACGTCTTTTCAATTTTGAGTTTGATCTGTTCTTTTTTAAAATTTTCAATATCAGTTTTATGATTTTAATGTTTTACAACTCTAATTCCATTTTTAAATGGTTCATTTTTATTCTATTACTACGGCCCTGTTCTTTTGGAATTATTTTCAGTTCAGTTCAGTTTAGTATTATTATTATTATTATTATTATTATTGTTATTATTATTATTGTTATTATTATAATTATTGTTATTATTATAATTATTGTTATTATTATATTATTATTATTATTATTATTATTAATTATTATTATTATATTATATAATAATAATAATTATTATTATTATTAGTTTTAATATTGATTAATAATAATATTATTAATTATTATAATTATTTATATTAATATTAATTATTAATGTTATTAATATTAATTATTATTATTATTATTATTTATATTAATATTAATTATTATTATTATTATTATTATTATTATTATTATTATTATTATTATTATTATTATTATTATTATTATTATTATTATTTCAGTTCAGTTCAGTTCAGTTCAGTTCAGTTCAGTTCAGTTCAACCAAAATAAGTTCAAAAGAACAGGGCCTACATCTTTTAAGATTTGGCAGTTCACTTTCAAGAAGTTTAGTGGGTGTACTGTGTACATATACACTCGGTATACCCAAGCCTGCTATATATCTTAGCCTCTTAGGTACTATGCAACAAAGGAGTATAGCTGTTTATCAAAAAAAAAAAAAAAGGAGTATAGCTTAATTTACTAATATTTCCTAAAATGACAGATATTGAATATTTTTACGTTATTACGATGTTATCACATTATTACATCCATGAGAAGAAAAGATCTATTTGCTAAGTTAGGACAAACTCTTTCATGTTCTTATTAACAAAACATGTATATACATACAAAAGACACGTATTTAATTACATATTAGTAAAATTTATGAAAATTAGTTATTTTAAAAATATATATTGAGATAATTTTAGTAATAATCCATATTACTCTGCTTTTTCTTATATATTGTTGAGAACAACTGGGACAAACTTTTTAACATTTTGACCCAAAAAAATGCATTAAACCACATATTTAATAATGAGTAAGACTTGCATGGACCTGGTCCACAATAACGTCATTATATTGTAGACCAAAAGTCACGCGTGCCCATAAATTGTACGTGGAACACGTGGTAACTCCTATTTCAATATAGTCATCCCTTTTTTTGGCATAGCAACCTTTTTTATAACATATACTCTAACTCATAATTAAAGTATCCGTTTAGACATAGTCACCTTTGTGGCTTTTGAATATATAGTTATTCCTTGTTATACATAATTTTCACATAATAAAGTCACCTTTATATATCTTCCCTTAAGTAATCCTTATTTTTATTACATTGACCCGTGTTTAAAACATAGTGACCTTTTTTAGAGGCAAGATGCTAAGCGCATACGTGAACCACTAGAATATATGTTATAAAAAAGGTCACTATGACAAAATATGAGTCACTATATGTTCCGCGTATCATTTTTGACACACATAACCTTTTAGTCCACTCTAATTTTAGTGTGGATTAGATGCATGCAAGACTTTAGCTTTAATAATAGACGGAGTAGCTATTCTACAATATGTAGTATAACTTGTCAGCCAACTCAATCCACACGCCTAAATTTAGAGAACTTGTCTTGATCTCAGTCCACCATATCCTAGTTGGTACATTTGATTTATAATATAATTACAATTACAATATCAACTTCTATCAACTTTTGGTATTTTTCGTACTGTCTTAATTATTTGACAAATCAGTTAAACATATCTCAAAGTTTGCGATTACATAGGCGAGTCATTTAGTATCAAAAATAAAAACGCGTGAATTTCGGGGACCAAACATGCGAAAAATGAGAAAACATGTGAAAAACCTGAAAAAGAAAACTGATTCTAGAAAACAACCTGTTCGAACAACAATGGTACTTACCAAAAGGGTTTATAAAATTATAACCTATCAAACATGATATGGAGACAAATTAAATGTGTGAAAATCTTAGATTTGTTTGGTTAACCTAAAAATATATAGAAAGTGGAACAACTTAGAAAGTAAATATAAGGTGAGGTTGTTTGTTTGGTTGACAAAAAATGTAAGTTGCCTATTAAAGCTAAGGAAGCTTAGGCGGTAACAGAATAACCCATAATTTCGTTCCTAAGTTTTTCAAAAGTTTTCCCTAAAAACTATTATTTTCTCTAGATTAATGATTTTTATTCTTTATACTTTGGGAGCCGAATTATTATTTTATTATATGGTGTGTTAATGTGTGCATTATATTTATATTTATAATATAATTCATTAGAATTATTTTCATTATTAAGTATTTTTAAAGTTTAGGCGCGATTTAGGAATTTATCGATATGTCGCGTGACGGACTTTTTGATGCGTGGACCTTTGATGACTTGGGCCGAAATCATCTTGGTGTACTTGGGCTTGGACAGTCGGCTATGGGGAGGGAGAAGGAAGAAGTTTCTCTTCTTTTATTTCATTTCTTTTAATTGATGACTCTTGGTAGTTTGTAACCCCCATAACCCCCCTAATCATTTCTCCTAAACCCTTCATTTTTCCTTGCCATAAAATTCTGATTTTTATTAAAAGAAGTTCAGCATCATTCTCATTTAACCCTCACCGTTTTCAAGAAAAGAAAGAGAGAAAAGGAAGAGGAAAAGAATAGAAAGGTTCAACCCGGTTTTTCCTGTCACACCTTCATGAAAATAACCTTAGCCGGAGATCTAACCGTTGGATCGTCTTCAAATTTGGACAGAACGTTTACAACATCTTGTTATTAACTTTGACCGGAGAGATTTAGAACCCGATATTTTGATCACCGGGAATCATGGTCGGAACAGAGCAGTGCGAAACAAGAGTTTTCAACATTCAAGAAGAAAATGCCTAGTGACTTGTTGCTACAATTCTCGTTCGTTGTGCTTTGGGGTTAGAAGAGGAATTGGATTGTATGCGTAACCCTTAACTATCTCTTTAGACTCAGCTCTCCTCCCGACGTTCCAGGTAACTAGTAGTTATCTTAGAACGATAGAGATTAAAGTATTTTTCGGTATTAGATTATTATGCTAGGAAATTGTTTAAAAATACTTTTTGAATGAAAATATTGACGAAATTTGACATGAATATACTTAATGCATGCTGTATGAATATTATATATAGGAAAATAATTTTCGTCTGAGTTTTAGTATTTATTTGATTTAATTGGTGTTTTGTGCGCTTTTGGCTTATTTGCATGATAATTATTAAACGAATGTTAAAATTTCTGAAATTATTTTTCGTGGATCATGTTATATGTTTAATATGTATTCCATGCCTTAGAATAATTTTTTCCTACTGTTTACCAGTTTATTTAATTGATATATCTGTTTTCGCATTATCATTTCTGTCAATATGTAAATCATGAAAATTATTCCTGGAGGCCGAAAAATTAATTTCTTTGTATATTATGTATTTACGTGAGTTTATGCATGTTATGTAAATTTTTGGTAATTTTTGGGCGCTTATTTCTAATTTTAATTATTATATTGGCTTTATTGGGTAATCTGTAAATTAACGTTTAAAAATAACCATGTCAGTAGAACCATTAGGGTCGTATGATAATTTTTATGTGATTTTACTGCTCGATCTATTAGTTTAATAATTATTATTGGGCTTTTGTGGTGAAATTTAGGATACTCTTTTAAATTATTTGAGAGCTTGTTAATCTGAAATAATTTGTAATCTATTATTTTCTTGGTTGCTGATGTTCAGTAGGTTGCAGTAAGTATTATTGGGTATCCTTATGTTTATGTTTGGTTTATGAAAGAAAATGATTAATTGTACTACTCTTTTATTGAATAAGCCTTGGAGTTAATTGGTGATGTATTTTTGATTGAATTGTTGGTGCTGTAAAAACTAGTTTAATATCATTGTTGATGTTTAGAGATGTTCAAGTGTTTATTGTGGGAGACATTTGTTGAAAGTTTGTAAGTTATTATTTTTGAGGAATTATGAAGAGTTGTTTTGATGAATTATGGGTATAAGGCCGGGTGGCATCCCTTTTTGATGAATATTTTTAAGATGAATGATATTTTGATGATATGCATGATTTTATTTTGAGATAAGAATATCCGGTGGGATAGATGTAGTCCCCGGTGAAGAACATGCCAACCACCTGGTTTGCGAACTAGGGGTACACCTGGGTTAATTGTTGTCGTCCGAGAGGTCAGGGAGTTTTGCGTGTTCTACCCTGCATCGGGAGTTTGGCCATTCTTAGACACAGGCAGTGGGGAACGTAAGCCCATAGACTGACCTGGAGATTGCGATATGACAAACCTTAGGAAGTGAATTGCGATTCACTGGCGTTCGGTTTCTGACTCAATAACTTGTTTTACCTATACTTTTATTTTTATTTTTATAAAAGTACTCTTGAGATGATTTATTTATTTTTATCCAACTCAGTTGCTACTTATTATTCATTTGCGTTATTTGTGAGTTATATGGAAGTGGATGCATATTGTAGTTGACTTGACTTTATTATTAATCTATGTCTGAATCATGCTTTGATTTCTTTTGTTACGGGAGAAGCTATTACTCCCACCCGATTATGGATTGTTGTTATATATTTTGCAGGTTATGTTGATGGGAATCTTCTTTGGTTTTGGGCTCGGGTTGAGTTGTGAGGATTAAAAAGCTAGATGTTTTAGGCCTAGACTTTTAATTAGTTTGAGACTCAGTTTTCTCTTTTTAGTTATTACTCTAATTAATTTAATTTATTTATACTATTTACTTATGTTGGTTTATCACTTAGTTATTTTAACGCATTTCTTGTAGTAGTGACATTCCCAGAAGACGATGTTTCCGCCATCGTCCTATTAATACTATTATTATTTCTTTCTTTTCCGCTTTGAAATTATGGGGTGTTACACGAATTTTCCATGTGAAGTTTTTATTTCCCATAATCAACCATTTCTACTTCCTAGTAGGGATGGCAACGGGTCGGACTTGGATCGGATTATGCATAATCCGATTCTGACCCCAAGAAGTCGGATTTTAAATCCGAGTCTGACTCCGACACCCGACTCCGAAAATCCGAGTCCGACCCGACTTAAAATCCTAACATTCGACTCCGACCCGATTCGACTTGTTTTTCACCCTTTTTCTTTAATAGAAAAATCTTCTAGAATAAAATTAATCAAATCATTACTTTTTTTAATAATCATATGGAAATCTTATATAGTACAAATAATCTAAATATTACTATTTTTTAACAATCATTTCTTCAATAGATAATACAATTGCCTCAAAGTCGGAGTTAGATTACACATAAATAACACATTAATATAAATAAAAAAAGGGATTGATTGCCTTAAAGTCGGAGTCGGATTCGGATGTCGGACTTTTTTATGGGATCCGACTCCGACCCTCCTCCGACTCGGAGTCGGACTTTTTAAACGGATTCAAATGAGGATTATATTTTTGTCAGGGTCGGCTTGGATTTTTTCCTTCGGATTGGAGCGGACTAGGATCGGATCCGCACTGAATTATCATCCCTACTTCCTAGTAATTGAAACTTTAAGGGGAAATAATTTTCTTGGAAATACTACTTCCTATAATTTGTACGCATTATTCTCTAGAGATTAGACACGGCACTAATAAAGTAATAAGGGAAGTGTTGTCAATCGATTAAATGATCGAACAAATAAGAGCATTTATTTCTGACAGTAGTATAAGAGGTTCAAGCTAAGAAATGTTTAATTTAATTAGAACTTATCTTTACAGTCTAGATTAACGTACGATTTGATCCTTGTAAATTTTTTTTTTTTTTTGACAGGAATTTGATCCTTGTAACTTGGAAGTGCTTGTTTAGCACTTTATCTAATTAATGTAGTAATTTCCAAATTAACTTACTGAAAAGATATACGTTCCGGAGCAAAATAGAAAAAGTTGTGGTGCAAATTAACTTACTGAAAAGATAACATGGATGTGGTTTTAGACATTAGTAGCTACAGCCTACAGCCTACAGTTGCCAATGCCATGGTCCTGACAAGCCAAAGTGCTCAACAAAAGTCGGTAAATACGACAGCAGGCTGTGAATGTGAATGTGAATGTGAGTGTGAGGTACTGACTACTGAGGTGTATGTTGTACCTTGGCCCTTGGGTGACTGAGACACATGAAATGTTTCATTTGCAATGTGGATGACATTTGATAATCAATTTGATGATCAATAATGTTTCATTTGCAATGTGGATGATAGTTACTCTAATTTTGATAACTAAACATCTCCAATGTAGTCAATAACATCATATTTTCTCTAATTTCTCAAATATAAGTAATGGTAAGAATGATTTGGGATCCATATTTTTAAAATTTAAAACTACTCTGGACTATATTTTTCATTATTATATTTAGTATGCATATTATAAAATTTTATTGTAACTAACAAGGGAAATTATAATTTATATGAAGCAACACATATCTTAGGCTAGTTTATGAAATGACTTCACGTTTGCGCTCTTGTCTCATGCACCCAACTAGTAGTAAATTGTAATTAAACTAAAATGACTTTGGAGACGACGTTACGGGGTAAAGAGTCATATATCCTCCTACAGTCCTACCCTTCACAACCCATATTTCCTTTTGAAAATTACATCCGCATATCATAATTACTTGTTGTTTAACTAATGAAATTTTTATACCGTAATACAAATTTATATGAATGGAAATGTTGACAAAAAGTGAGGTGCAAGAAAGTAGTTTTGTCCGTGTCTACTTCTATTCAAATCAATGGCTCGAGAACTTCTTACTTTCTTCCTTCTAGAGGCATCAGGCAAGGAGATCCCCTCTCTCCTTATCTATTTATCCTTTGCTTAGAATACCTTTCTAGAAAAATTCATGAAGCTTGTGCTCAAAAAGCTTGGATTCCGTTCAAAGTTAGGGGTGGTTCTACTGAAATCTCCCACCTCTTGTTTGCTGACGATATTCTCCTTTTTGGAGAAGCAAGCTTGGGCTCTCTCATTACTATGAAATCCATTCTTAACTCCTTTTCAAAGCATTTCGAGTCAAAAAAGCTAATGAGAGCAAAAAGCATGCTTTATTTCTCCCCAAATACCTCAACAACTATTAGGGACGACTTTGAGCAAGATCTCAACATCCTTTGTACCAATGACTTAGGGTCTTACCTAGGGTTCCCTCTCTGTCATAGGAAACCGTCTAAAAACAAACTAAATTTTCTTATTGATAAATTGTCTTCTAAGCTTGCTGCTTGGAAAGCCCGGGCCCTTTCTAAAGTCGGGCGCATGATCTTGATTAATTCTACCCTTCAAGCCATCCCTCGGTATATTATGCAATCTATTGCTCTTCCAAGTACTATCCTTTCCAAGATGGATTCAATCTGCGGTAATTTCTTTTGGAATGGCAAAGATAATAAAAAGAAAATTAACTGGATAGCGTGGAATAATATATGCAAACCTAAGAGTTTGGGTGGGTTAGGGTGTCTTTCTAATAAAAACATTAATACCATAAGTTTGGCTAGACTTTGCTGGCAGTTAGATAATGTTAACAATTGGGTCTCTAAGTTCCTTCATGAGAAATATGTGAACAAAAAGGGTTACCCTACTAATTTTAGGAAAGGTTCTCACATTTGGAAAAGCATAGGTGTAGGTTGGGAGTTGTATAAGAACAGTATTGCTTGGCAAATTGGAAATGAGGAGTCCATTAATCTTTGGCATGACAACTGGGTGTTTGGTTCTAATCTGAGATCTCTTATACAAGGTCCTCTCCTCCCTCAAGAAAATGATCTTAGGCTCAATCAAATAAGGAATAATGATATTCTTGGAATTATTTCTTTCGATCTCCCTTAGGAGATAACAAACAAAATTAGAGCTATTGTCTTTAGTAACTTTCCTGATGAAACTTACTCCCTGTGGACAAAGTCCAATTCTTTTAGTTCGAAAAATGCGATTGACTTTATCCATCCCCATTTTGGTATTGATGATTGGAATTGGATATGGAAATGCCCTGGTCACCCTAAACTTCACTTTTTCATTTGGCAATTATGGTGGGGGAGATTGCCTACTAACGATAACATTAATTATAGGATTAATCATTTCCCTAAGTCTTGCATATTTTGTCCTAATACCCGTGAAGATATGCACCATATATTTAGGGAGTGTCCTCGTGCCATTGAAATTTGGAACCTACGAAAATCCCTATCATTCGGATGAACAACTTTAAGGTTTGGATCAAAGATAATCTTATCTCGCAATCTATCTCCAATCACGCTAATGTTCCATCTAACGTTATATTCTTGTTTGCTCTTTGGCATATTTGGCTTAGAAGAAATGCTTGGGTCTTCAAAAAAAAAAGTATAGCTCCAGTCGTCCTTACCAAAAACCTATGTTGGGCCGCCACTGAATGGTTCTATTCTCAGAACCATACTAAAGTGGGAAAAGCTCCTAACAATTTTCCCCCCTTCCACCCCCTTACCTCCTTGGTCTCCCCCTCCACCTCTATTTCTAAAATTAAACACCGATGCGACTTTCCTTTTATCTTCTAAAGAGGCTTACCTAGCAGCGGTTTGTAGGAATCATATGGGTTATTGGGTATTAGGATTTCAATACGTCACTTATGCATTGAATGCCACAGAAGCCGAAATCATAGCAATCAACTTAGCCATTAAGTGGATCAAAATGAATAAGTGGAAGAATGTAGTGGTCTCAACTGATTGCCTTACAGCGTGGCAAGAAATCACTCACTTAGGGAAAATCTCTACTAATATCTCATGGCTTGTTAATGAATGCAGGCAGTTGCTCCTCGAGCAGCGAGACGTCACATTAATCCATGAAGGAAGGACTAAGAACTCATCAAGGATGCGGTAGCTAAGGAAGCTAAAGGGAGAAGAGATGGTTTCAATACAATCTCCATTTTATCTAACCCTCCCCCGAATTGTATGAATTTGTTTAATTCAGAAAGAGACAAGTGTTTACTAGCGCTGAACGCTATTAGTCATGAGAATGTTTCTTCTCATGTTAACTATGTAACAGATAATTCTGCTTAATTTATATGCTCCTTTCTACCAAAAAAAAAAGAAAGTAGTTTTGTACTTCCTCCGTTTTTTTTATAGATGCTACATAGAGAAAGTGGGGAGTTTTTAAGAAAGGTTGAGAGAGAAAGTGGGGAACCACCACTTTTTGAATAAAAAAACATTTGTTAAGGAAAAAGTATGGGTATTTTAAAAGGAGAAAGTGGGGACCACTAACTTTTTAATAGTATTTTGAAATCTTTATGGTGAAAAGGGATCCATTTATGGTATGTAGCATCTATTATGACATTTCCATTTAAGGGAAATGTAGAAAAAAACGGAGGAAATATGATTTTATGCCATAAGGCCCATAATAACAAATGCCTTTAAAATCGCTAAAATTTAATTATATTTTACAAGTTGGGAATTGTGAAGAATAATATACAGATTTTATATTTTGTATTGTAATAAATGAATGTTAGTTTGCTGTAACTAACTAGACTTTACTTTTTGTTATTAGTTTTCTGCTTCTAACAAACTCAGCTACTATAAGTAGCTTCTTTACTATTCATTTTAGATCTAATGAGAAATATCTGGTTTTCTCCTAAATACTTCTCTCTCTTTCTTCCGTTTAATCACTTCAAGATTATCTTGATTCACATGGTATCAGAGCAGGTTTTTTTGCTCAAAATCACGCTAATTCTTCATTTTTCAACTGAAATCTCTTCGAATTGTTGATAATTCTGGTTTCCGAAAGCTTCAATTTGAAGAAAAATGGTGGAAATTGTGCAGAATTCTTCTGGCGAACAGAATAATGATACGTTCAGCTCAACTAATGGAGTTAATAACAATGTGAGTTTTGCGTATAATGATCCTTTGTTCATTTCAAATTCTGATCAAACTGTTGGAAAATTAGTTGCTATTAATCTCAATGGAAACAATTTCATTAGTTGGAAACGAAATGTTAAGCGAGCATTGATAGCTAAGAACAAATTAGGTTTTATCGATGGATCGATAGTAAAACCTGATGAAAATGACAAAGATTATAATAGATGGATGCGTTGTGATTATTTGGTGATTTGCTGGTTAGTGAATTCAATGAATGAAGATATAGGAGAGAACTTTACATTTGTTGAAAGTTCTGCTCAACTTTGGGGAGAAATTTGTGAATGTTATGGCCAATCTAATGGTCCACAAATTTATCAATTGAAGAGAGAGTTAGATAATCTTAGGCAAGAAAATCAGTCTATAATGATGTACTATGGCAAACTGAAGAGGTGTTGGGATGAATTACAAAATCTGAGAAGTTTACCTTCATGTACTTGTGGAATTTTGGTAAAATGTAGTTGTCATTTCTTGAAGAGGTTGTCTGATTTTGAATCAGAGGAGAAATTGATGCAGATTTTGCTTGGTTTAAATAGTGGCTTTGATAATGCCATTAGTAAAATTCTTGCTATGGAGCCTTTGCCATCTATAAGCAAGGCATTTTATCTTGCTCAACAAGTAGAAAAACAAAAAGAAGTTAGTGGCATAAATGCTAATCATGCTCTTGAAGCAAGTGCTTTAGTTGCTCAGAGGAATTATAGCAAGGTGTATAAGAAGGACTGGAAGAAAGAGAAGATTGATAGGTTTTGTGAGTATTGCAAGAAACAAGGTCATACTAAGGACACTTGTTTCAAGATTAATGGCTTTCCAGAATGGTTTGGAAAGAAGTATGGAAATGGAAGTTCTAAGCTGGCAGCTAATGTCACGATGGATGCTGAATATGCTGAACATGATGATCCTCTTGAGTACAATATTGTTGGTCCATCTCATATTGGTTCATCTTCTGCTAATGCTGGTGGAGCTGTTGATTCTGTCTTAATGCATAATATCATGCAAGAAGTAATGAAGGCTATGAAAGGCAAACAAATTGTTGGAGAATCTTCCAACAATTCTGGTGGTTTGTCTTTTGCTCACTGTGCAGGTATTATTTCTTCTATACCTGTTAGTTTTAATTCAACATGGATAGTTGATTCAGGTGCTACTGATCACATGTCATTTGATTATAAAGTGTTTGAAAACATTAAGAAGTTAGTTAAACCTGTTGAAGTTGGCTTACCA
This sequence comes from Beta corolliflora, assembly GCA_947648045.1. Taxonomy (NCBI): domain Eukaryota; kingdom Viridiplantae; phylum Streptophyta; class Magnoliopsida; order Caryophyllales; family Amaranthaceae; genus Beta; species Beta corolliflora. The sequence goes on along the minus strand of CANSZD010003777.1, from coordinate 49,226 downwards.
GATGGTAGTGTTACTTTAGTTTTTGAGACTGGAGATGTGATACTTTCTGATAAAATTGTTCTTAAGGATGTATTGTTTGTGCCTAAGTTTAAGCATAATATGTTGTCTATTGGGAAATTGTCTGCAGATGCTAATATTGAAGTAGTTTTCAATGCTTATGAATGTAGATTTCAGTCCAAAGGTCAATCTCACATCATAGCAATAGACAAACAAATAAAAGGCTTATATCTTCTCTCACCATCTTCAACTTCTGTTCAGTCTTCCTATGTTTTTTCTAAATTGACAAATACTGTTTGTATTAATCATCAATCTAATTCTCAACCTGAAAATTCAAATTCTACATCTATTTCTTCCACTTCTTTTCGTTTACTTCATGCAAGACTTGGTCATATATCCCTTTCCAAAATGAAACATCTCTCTATCTGCTCGTGTGATAACTTGGATAATTTCTTCTGTGAAATATGCATTTTCGCCAAGCATCATAAACTTCCCTTCACTAGAAGTCTTAATAAGGCCGCAAACCCTTTTGATCTTATACATATAGATCTTTGGGGTCCTTATAGGACTAAGTCTATTTCAGGCGCATCCTATTTTCTAACAATTCTAGATGACAATACTAGATGTACTTGGACTTTCCTTCTACATAATAAATCTCAAGTATACAGAACTATTGCGTCATTCTTTCTACAAATTGAAACCCAATTCAATACCAAAATAAAAGCCATAAGATCTGACAATGGAACTGAAATCATTCAGGACCAATGTCTTACTCTCTTTCTAAACAAAGACATAATTCATCAAACTAGTGTTGTTGGCAGACCACAGCAGAATGGTCGTGTAGAAAGAAAGCATAGACACCTTCTAGAGGTGGCTAGAGCCCTCAAATTTCATGCTAAATTGCCTTCCAAGTTTTGGGGTGATTGTCTCTTAACTGCAACTTTTCTTATAAACCTAATGCCTACTTCTATTCTTAACTCGGAAATGTCCTTCGTAAATTTTATTTTCTCAACCTCCGGATTACTCCAAACTAAGAGTCTTTGGATGTCTTTGTTATGCATATAACATGGACAGATCCAAAGATAAATTTTCTCTGAGAGCCAAAAAATGTTTGTTTATAGGTTACCTTTTTGGCCAAAAAGGATACAAGGTTTATGACCTTGAAACTCACAAATGTTTTGTGAGCAGAGATGTTGTTTTTCAAGAATCTTCTTTTCCTTTTCATACTTCTCCTATCACATCTACCAACTCTTCTTTTCCTTCTACTTCCATGGTTAATTTTGATGACCCTTTATACATTATTCCTTCCTCTTCTCATGATGTTTCTTCTGCTGAACATAGTCCTTCCTCTTCTCATGATGTTTCTTCTACTGATCATAGTCATAATCCACCTGAATCACCACAGTTAGTTCATAATCAGTCTAATGATTCTGTTTACTCATCATCTAATCCTATTACTCCACCATCCATTCATGTTTCTCCTTCTCATTCTACATCAAATAATTCCCCTACTCCTACTTCTATACAAAATATACCTATTACACATAATATCCCTCCTCCTCCTAGACAATCAAATAGAATTTCCAAACCTCCCACAAAATTTCAAGACTTTATTTGTCCTACACTTCCTGTGTCCTCTCTTTCTAAGTCCTTTGCTGTTCAATCTACACATTCTGTTAACATTGAACCTACTTCTTATAAGCAAGCTAGCCAATTTCCTGAATGGACAGCTGCTATGCAAACAGAACTATTGGCACTTGAAACAAATGATACTTGGGTTTTAACAACACTACCAGCAGGGAAGAAGGCTATTGGATCTAAATGGGTGTTTAAAACTAAGTATAATCCTGATGGATCTGTTGAAAGGCATAAAGCTAGGTTAGTTGCTACTGGTTACCAACAAGTAGAAGGTGAAGATTTCACTCATACATTCTCACCAGTGGCCAAGCTAGCTACTGTTAGAGTTTTGATCTCTCTTGCTACAACACAAAACTGGCCTCTTTGTCAGTTAGATATCAATAACGTCTTCCTCCATGGTTATTTGGATGAAGAAGTATTTATGAATCCTCCTCTTGGGTATAACAAAGCTGAGCCTGGTCAAGTTTGCCTTCTCAAACGTTCCTTGTATGGCTTGAAGCAAGCTTCAAGACAATGGAACAAAGAACTCAACAAGTTCCTTATTCATCTTGGCTTCATTCAGTCCAAACATGATTATTCCCTATTTACTAGAGAATTAGATGGGGAATTTGTGGCTTTGTTGGTTTATGTTGATGTTATGGTCCTTACTGGCACTTCACAATCTCAGATTAATGTTATAAAACAAGCTTTGGATGATGCATTCACAATCAAAGACCTAGGGGAACTTAAATACTTTGTGGGAATTGAGGTCCATAGAAACTCTTCAGGCACACTCTTAAGTCAGAAAAAGTACATACAGGATATTATCAAAGATTTGCAGCTTGATAATTCAAGATCGGTCTCTTCCCCTCTTCCCAAAGGTCTTGGTCTCTCTCCGTTGATATTGGAGATATTTTGCCTAAGCTTTGAGCAATACGGGAACCGGGTGGGAAGGTTATTGTATCTTAACATCACAAGACCAGATCTTTCTTATGCCACACAGCATCTTAGTCAGTTTCTAAGTTGTCCAAGGAAGCCTCATATGCAAGCAACCATGTATGTTGTGAGATATTTAAAAAGCACTCTTCACTTGGGATTGTTCTACCCTATTCAAAATGATATGACTTTATCTGCTTACAGTGATGCAGATTGGAGTACATGTCTCTTTAGCAGTAGGTCTCTTAGTGCCTATTGTATATTTATGGGAAATCATTTGGTGTCATGGAAAACTAAAAAGCGAAAGACAAGTGAGTAAATCTTCTGGCCGAAGCGAATACGAAGCATGTCTAGCATCGCTTCGAAATTGTTTGGCTTGAAGGGCTTTTACAAGATTTCAAAGTGCAAGTTTCTCTTCCTATTACTCTATTTTGCGATAACTCCCAAGGTCAAAATCACTTAAGGCCTACAAACGAAACGAAGATTCACACTTAAAAGATCATAAAAACGTAAACCCACCATTTCAAAACAACACTAAAAATTCAATTTACCGAAGATAACAGAAGACCAGATAACTCAACAAACAAGAAGAAAATAATAGCCACTGATAAATATTAGAAACAAATAGACACACACGCCATATCGCAAAGGACACAAGGAAAACACCAAACGATCCCCCAACAGGCCTCCCATACCACAAAATCGTTAGAACCCTATACCCAGATCAAACGAGCTCAAGTCTGATATAGTCCGAACGGGCCTATTTAAACTCTTAACCACCCCAACCACGATTTATCTACGACTATAAGAGAACTTTAAAGGCACAACAAATAAAACAAATGTTTAAACCGATAAATCAAAATTCTCACCATACAACTTAATATACATATCGCCGCCGCAACTACCTTGAGACACACACCCCGCACCGGCTCCCATCCAGATATACCAGCAACATTTTCTCTTTTCCCAGAACTCGAAGTAAGCTCGACATGTTTCTATAAATGATTTAATAAAGGAAGTCAATTCACACTCACTACCAAATAATCAAAATACCAAAAAACGAAAACTAAATTACCAATTATAACAACAATGAGAGATTATCGATTCGGAGACGAAAGAAAAAATAAACGCAAAAACAAAATAATACCGGAGGGTCAGTAATCCAAGATTTGAAGAACCAAAGAACAAGAAAAAAAACAACCAAGGAGAGAAAAAAACCACCAGAGCACGCCGTGCATCATAGATCGAGGAGAGAAAGGCCCGGCCCATTTTTCTAACCCACACACGATCAAATAATGCCAAAGAGAACGGTAACCAAAATCGCACATTCACATGCGATTTTACGATTTTACCGATTTCACCGATTCTACATGCATTTTTTTCAAAAGCGATCAGGGCGAAGATCGCTTAGCAAATGGATCGTAAAATCGCACGACTTTACGATTCAAATCGCGATTTTAACAACCTTAACTCACCGCTCAACACATTGCACGTAATCCAGTCTTTCACGAAAGGACTAAACATCTGAAGAGGGACTGCCATTATGTGAGAGAACAAGTGGAAGCAGGTTTTATACAAACAGCTCATGTCTCTAGTCAGTTCCAGCTTGCTGATCTTCTTACAAAGGCTCTATCAGGACCACAACATCACTTCTTATCTTCCAAGCTTGGACTTGTTGATTCCTCCCAAGTCCAGCTTGAAGGGGGGCTGTGAAGAATAATATACATATTTTACATTTTGTATTGTAATAAATGAATGTTAGTTTGTTGTAACTAACTAGACTTTACTTTTTGTTATTAGTTTTCTGCTTCTAACAAACTCAGCTACTATAAGTAGCTTCTTTACTATTCATTTTAGATTTAATGAGAAATATCTGGTTTTCTCCTAAATACTTCTCTCTCTTTCTTCCGTTTAATCACTTCAAGATTATTTTGATTCACAGAAAACATCTCAGAAAAGAGTGTAAACGTGGAAATTATTTGAGAAAATTTCTAAAGGATTATTTGGTATAAAATTCCAACTAACAACACTAACAAGGAGCTTAGATACTTCCAAATGCAGATTATTAGCTCAAAGAGAGTTTCTAAAACTATTAGTTTCCCTTAAACAAAAAGTCTATTAGTTGTTAGATTGGGAGTAGTTTGGGACCCTTTTGGTCCCCGTTTTTTCTTGGTTCCATTGCATATGGATTTTGCTAAATGACGTCCTATAATTTCCTAGTGATGCCCTAAATATAGCATTTTTTTTACTGTATTTGTATACTTCTATTTCTTCTCTTTCTCCTTTTCCCTTCCTCTTTTCCTACCACCACCACCACCACCATCACTGGAGCCCCCAGCGCCACCACCACCAACACAAGACATAATCTTTTGACATTTTTTCAAATGGAAGAAGAACCACTAAAACCAGTAGAATTCAACAACCTACCAAAAGATATAATTGACATTTTTTCAAGAATCCCATTAAAAAACCTCTATCAACTACACTGTGTTTGTAATAAATGGCTATTTTATCTATATCAAAACCCATAATTCAGAGGTTTACCACCAAAAACACAAAATCAACCCAATTTTACTCTTCACTCAATGAATTACTGAAAATCTAACAACCCAATTATCTTCGTATTACATTGATGGCACCCAAAAAAGTCAAATTTCCACCAATTTTGCCCAAACTTTAGTTTCATTTTTCACCTGTAATGGAATTATGTGTTACATCTCAAAAATCCACTTCAGATTTCCATTTCTTTATATTTCCCGGTTTTTCTTTAAAAAAGGAGGCGTCTGCAATGGATGCCCCACCATCGGCGTTGGCGTCCATGGCAGGCGCTCCACCACAGGAAGAGGCGCCTACCATGGACGCCTCTTCTGTGGTGGAGCGTCTCGTCATGGACGCCAACGCCGGTGGTGGGGCATCCATGGTAGACGCCTCCCTCTTTTTTTTTAAAAAAAAAACACCATATTACAGGTGGAATGTAACACCCCGACAATTCTCTATTTTCCAAAATACCTTTTTTAATATAAAACTTAGAGAATCATCAAAGTATTATCGCCCGTGTAATGACGTATCGCCTTATTCAGAATTTTGCAGCAGAAATAATAATAATAAATAACTTTGAAAATAAAACTTAGTCAACCAAAAGTCAACTCCAAAAGTCAAACCAAAGTCAAACCAACACAAAGTCAAAAGTCAACTATAAAGTAAAAGTCAACTATAACAATAATAAAGTCAACACAAGCTCTCCACGATAATCCCGAACCTATGATGCATCATCATCAAACCTGAAATGGACAATGCATTATTGATCCCGAGAGACTGCTCACTAAATGGGTCATCACAAGATCAATAAGGCATAGCCATAATCAACATACACACAGAAAGCATGTAATCAGCAAAGCTGAGTACTACATAGTCAATAAATATAAAACCTAACATGATACTAACAAACATTAAGCAGGGATAAATAATAATATAATAACATAGCAGACTACTTTTACTGAACTTGACTTCATAACCAATAAGTTAAGCAATTTAGATGGAATATGCAATGGAAAGAGTTGTCGAAACCAAACCAGTCATCAATTTAGAAGACGAAGTACGGGCGCGACTCCGTACTCCCCTGATGACCTACGATATCGATGAACCTTTTAAATAAAAAATAGGACACGGTGATCAATCTGGTCCCAAGAAAAGCCATGGGCTACCACCATGTACTCCAACTCATACTAGTCCAACATTTCAGACGTGCACAAGTCTAAAGCTATTGATATTCACTTTCCACTTTAAGTGATTAATAAATTATTTACTTGCTATGACTCACAAAGTATGACAAATAATATAATCATCAAAGATACATAAACTTTCATTTTTATCTTAGGATTAGATAAGGTGATCATCAACTTAACAACCCAAGAATAATTCCAATATTAATTCTATAACCATTATTTATTTGTTGATCCAAGTCAACAACCAACCAACTTTTCATAGGTGAATAACCAACTTACCAAATAAGGCCTTCGATCCTCATAAAGTAATTAAATAATCCAAAGGGAACAACATGATCCAATCCATGATCCAATAACAACATAATTATTAATGCCTCATGTGAATTAATATAGTAAAGTTCCCAATCTCATATGCTTGCATCAATCATCCACACAAACATAATATAATCATCATAATCAACATGCTTCACACAACGGCATAAAACATGCAATTTCACTTGAATATAAATCACATATGAACTATAAATAGTTCCCTATACATGATACTACATGAATCCCATCCTTAGGACATGATACTAATCCAACCCACACATAGGTATGTACTTACCTTGTGTAGACAAAATGCAAGGCCACCTTAACAAGCTTAAAAGTCGCCTAAAGAGAATTCTCCGCCTATCAATAATCAACATAACCACAAATCAACACTCTAATAAATTCCCAGCAACATTAAAATACTTTAAACCCTCTTTAAAAGTGTTTAAAAACTTCTCTCATTATTAAAACTTCAATTATTAATACTTCCTAGTATAGTACTACTATACTAGTCATTAAAATCCTCAAAAACTCATACTTTGACAATTAAAACTCCATCATAAGCATACTTAATAAAATTCCAGTAACTTATAATGTATTTAAAACCCTTTAAAACATATAATCATAAGAGTACTCAATTTCATAAACTATAATATACTACCTATGATTTTCCAACTCATAAAACCCTAAAAATCCATGCTTTTATACTTAAAACCTTAATTTAAACATAATATATGAATCTGAAATTTTATTACTTCACTATATAAATTACATAATCTGAAATTTATATTTAAATCATCAAACTATAAACTTTAATCATGAAAACATTAAGTCAATCCTTAAAAACATAAACTTTAACATTAGATAAAAATAGAGGAAGAAGAAATAACCAAAAGAGAGGAAGGAGGGAGGAAGGACGGCGGCATAAGTGCGGTTGGGCTGCAGCGGCGGTCGGCGGTGGTCGACGGTGGTCGGCGTGGCTGCCGTCGACGGAGAGGAGGAACCGAGAGAAGAGAAGAAAAAGAGAGAGAAAAAGAAGAGGGAGGCCGAAAGAAATAGAGGGAGAAGGAAGAGAGAGAAAATAAGTGGGGAAAATTTGGGGTTTTGGGGTTTATATAGTTAATCCTTTTTGGGCTTAGGTGTTTGGGCTTTAATAATATTTAATGATTGGGTGTTTCGCATAGTTGGGTTCCTCTAACCCAATTTAAAATCCTTTTTACTAAACCCAAAAATGTTTAAGCTATTTAAATAATTTTCAAAGTATGACTAAATAAAATATGTGATTACTTAAAATCATTAAATAATTCTTTTGACTTTCAAATAGTCAACCTTTTAAGAAATAAATTAATTAAACATTAAAATATATATAATATACATTAAAATGCATTTATAAAATTCATAAAATTATGGGGGATTACAGTCTACCCCTCTTAAAAGAAGTTTCGTCCCGAAACTTGGCACGAAAACTCTCGCAATTTCAAAAATTTTGACTCAACTTCTATTTGAAAAATACTTGTGTCACAACATGTGCACACTTTTACCAACTTTAAAACCACTTGTGTTACTTATGAACACATTTTCCATGTGGAGAACCAATTTATTTTGCACCAACATGTACAAATCGCCAAAATAAGTATAAAAATGCATAAAAATACCATAAAATAAAGGCAAAAAGCGCGAAATTCTATCGCATTCTACCCCCTTAAAGAAAACGAGTTACGCCCTCGTAACTCACCTCAATGAATAACTCAGGATACTTTTTCTTCATTTCATCTTCGGCTTCCCACGTTGCCTCTTCAGACTCATGGTTAGACCAAATCACTTTTACAATATTCACATCCTTATTGCGTGTACTACGCACTTTTTTATCCAAAATTTTCACATGCCTTTCCTCATACGTGAGGCTAATATCAATTTGGATTCTTTGTTTCGGGGCTCCAAAACATGACTTTCATCAGGGATATATCTCTTGAGTTGGGAAATATGAAACACATCATGCATTTTCTCAAATTCCATTGGCAAAGCCAACTTATAAGCTACCTTTCCAATTCTTTGCAAAATCTCATATGGGCCAACATATTTAGCACTTAATTTGCCCTTTTTCCCAAATCTCATCACTCCTTTAGTCGGTGATACTTTCAAAAACACTTTATCACCAACTGCAAATTCATCTTCTCTTCGCTTTAAATCAACATAACTCTTTTGCCTATCTTGAGCAGCTTGAATTCTAGCCTGAATCAACTTTACATTCTTAACAGTCTCCTCAATAAATTCCGTCCCCAATACAATATTCTCACTATAATCATTCCAGCAAATGGGACTTCTACACTTTCTTCCATACAACGCCTCAAAAGGAGTCATCTTTATGCTCGCATGGTAACTATTGTTATACGAAAACTCAATCAAGTCCAAGTGATCTTCCCAACTACCTTGTTAAATCAATTGCGCACGCTCTCAACATATATTCCATAGTCTGATTGGTCCTTTCAGTCTGACCATCGGTTGCAGGATGAAAAGCAATGCTCATCTTCAACGTTGTCCCAAGATTCAACTGGACCTTTTGCCAAAATTTCGAGAGGAATCTTGAATCACGATCTGAAATAATGTCCATTGGGACTTCATGCAATCTCACTACATGCTTGATGTACGTCTTCGCAAGTTGATTCTTCTTCCATGTCTCTTTGATCGGAACGAACACGGCGGACTTCGTCAGACGGTCCACAATAACCCAAATAGTATCATTGTCGTTTCTCGTCTTCGGCAAAGCAGTCACAAAATCCATGGATATAGAATCCCACTTTTATCCAGGAACCTCTAAGGATTGAACCTTCCCCATTGGTCTCTTATGGTCTATCTTTACTTTCTGACAGGTCAGGCACTTTGACACGAACTCAGTGACTTCACGCTTCATATTCGGCACCAATAAATCTCCTTAAGATCCTTATACAACTTATCACCCCCAGAGTGCACAGAATATGGAGTATTATGCCCCTCAACCATAAGCCTTCTCTTAAGCTCTTCACATGTTTGTGGTACACACCACCTTCCCTTGAACCTCAAGCTTCCATCATCATGAATCTTAAAGTCAACTTCCTTACCTTGCTTCATCTTCTCCTTAATCTTATCTAGGTGCTCGTCTTTAACTTGACCCTCTTTAATCTCATCGAAAACTGACAACCCCAATGACAAAGCACTCAATCTTGCCTCGATCTCCCCACGATTTAAAATTTCTAGGCTAAGCCTTTGCATATCTCGACACAATTCTTCAGAAACTATCAACACATTCATGCTATGGCTCGATTTTCTACTCAAAGCATCGGCAACTACATTCACCTTCCCTTCATGGTACCGGATATCTAGGTCATAATCTTTGATCAATTCTAGCCATCTTCTCTGCCTCATATTGAGATCCTTCTGGCTGAAAATGTACTTCAAACTCTTATGGTCGGTAAAGATCTTACAGGTTGCCCATAAAGGTAATGTCTCCAAATCTTCAAGGCAAACACAATAGCGGCTAACTCTAGATCATGGGTAGGATAATTAGACTCATACAGTTTCAACTGACGCGATGCATACGCGATCACCTTCCCATTCTGCTGCAGGACACACCCCAAACCATTCTTTGAAGCATCACTACACACCTCAAATCCCTCATTTCCATCAGGCAGGTTAAAACAGGTGCAAAGGTTAAACGCTCCTTCAAAATCTGAAAAGCTTCCTCGCACTTCTCACTCTACTCAAATTTTGACTCTTTCTTCATCAAATTGGTCATTGGCCTTGCTATCTTCGAGAAATCTCTCACAAATCTCCTATAATAGCCAGCTAATCCCAGAAAACTCCTAATATCGGACACATTCTTCGGAGTAGGCCACTCACTAACAGCTTGAATCTTAGCAGGATCCACAGAAACTCCTTCTTTAGACACATAATGACCCAAAAATGCTACTTTCTCCAGACGAAACTCACACTTAGAGAACTTGGCATACAATTGATTCTTCCTAAGCATCTCCAATATTATCCTCAAGTGCTCATCATGCTCTTCTTTGCTCTTTGAATAAATCAAGATATCATCAATGAATACCACAACAAACTTATCTAAGAACTCATGGAATATCCTATTCATCAAATCCACAAATATAGCCGGAGCATTGGTCAATCCAAACGGCGTCACAGTAAACTCATTATGACCATAACACGTCCTAAACGCGATCTTAGGTATATCCTTATCAGCTATCCTCAACTGGTGATACCCCGAACGCAAATCAATCTTGGAAAACATACTCGCTCCATTCAACTAATCAAACAGGTCATCTATCCTGGGCAAAGGATACTTGTTCTTAATAGTCACATTGTTCACTCCCTATAGTCAATGCATAATCTCATACTTCCATCTTTCTTCTTCACAAACAATACAGGAGCTCCCTAAGGTGACGCACTAGGCCTAATATAACCCTTATCCAACATCTCTTACAACTGCGTCTTCAACTCACTCATCTCAGGAGGTGCCATTCTATATGGTGCCTTAGAAATAGGTGCAGTGCCAGGAACTAAGTCTATGGTGAACTCAACGGCACTTTCAGGCGGCATACCAGAAATCTCGCTTGGAAACACATCCATAAACTCATTCACAATTGGTATAACCTCAATCTTCAATCCAATCTCTTTACTTACATCTTGCACACTACAGACAAAGTACTCACATCCCTTCTTCATCAACTTCTTCACTTGCATTGCAGAAATGACCCCAAAGTTCTTAGGATTCCCAAAACGTCGATACGAAGTCAACTTTCCCAAAGGGCTTCTCAACACTACTTTCTGAGCTTCACAGTTTATTTTGGCCTTATAGAAACCTAACTAATTCATCCCAAGAATAACATCTAGGTCTCCCAGATTGAACTCTATCAAATTAGAAGGAAATACACAGTCTCCTATCTTCAGAGGCAAATCTTTAAACAATTTGGTACACCTTATGACTTCTCCAGTAGGTATACTAATAGGCAGGTCAATTACATCAAAATCTACCAATCCCAAACTTTTAATAACGGACGACGAAATAAACGAATAAGTCGCCCCAGAATCAAATAACGCTTTATCGGGAACGGAGTTAATAGAGAAAGTACCAGAAACTACATCGACATATCGTTCAGCTTCATTGCGACTCATCACGAACAGTTTACCCGGAGCCTTATTTTGGTTGTTGTTGTTCTCACTAGCAGGCTTACTGTAGCTTCCTTGGTTGTTCTGTGACCCTATAGGCTTCGAACCTTGATTTCCTGATTGGTTGAACCCAAACCTTCCCTGATTACCACTCCCATTACCATTCCGCTCTTTCCTTTGCTTGGTGAAGCACTCATACTCTCTATGCCTCTTCTTTTGGCAGTAGTTACAGGTTACTAGGTCTCCCTTACAGTCTCTACCAGGGTGGTTCTTGTTACACTTCTTACAGTTGTAACTCCTCTCAAACTGGCCCTTATTGTTATAGCCTTGATCATTTCTCCCTTGGAAATTCCCATTCCCATTTCTATTCTTCTTAAAATTCCCCTGATTTCCTCCAAAGATTGAAATCCTTTCTTTTCTCACCCACTACAACATTCTTCTTGTCACGCCTCGACTGAAGACCATAAATATGGGCGGCTCTTCCATACACAATATCTAGGGATGCAAAAGTCTCACCACCTAACCCCATTTGGATTTCCTCAGTCAAACCTTGCTCAAATCATTGAGCCTTTAGCTCTTCAGTGGCTACTACCTCAGGTGCAAACCTAGACAATGCTATGAACTTGCTATAATACTCAGAGATAGTCGTGCTCCCCATCCTAAGGTTTATGAACTCCTGAGCCTTCTGTTTCCTCATAAAAGCAGGGTAAAATTTTCCCCTTAAAGCAGCAATAAAGGAATCCCAATTAAACCCTTCAAAAACACTAAGTCTAGTCCCATTCTCTTTCCACCATAAGTCAGCCTCATCTTTCAGATATAATACAGCTTGACCTACTTTCATAGCTTCAGGTTTTATTCACAGCCCTAAAAATCTGTTCAAACTCCCTAATCCAACTCTCTAAGAAGGTAGGGTCAGCTTGCCCCTTAAAGTGCAGTGGCTTAATCTTAGCTAGTCTTTCAAACATGTCCCCAGCAGGATCGGGACGCTCAACTCTTTCTTGAGTCAATTTCTCCACCAATAGGTGAATAACGAAGCTAAGGCGTTATCGTTGTTAGCCATTCTCTCTGCGTGACTCGAAGTTTAACGTAACTCTACTTTAGGTTTCGATACACAACTACTTGCCATTTACTATATATAAAGGCAACATTTGCTTTGACCGTACAAGGTCGCATCAACAAACAATTCTCATGGAGTTATAATAATGCCACATTCATTCACTATAAACCATCATCAATCATATAATCATTCATGAATAGCATTCATGTCAATAATATTTACATATGAGGATCAAATAAAATTCAATCACAACAACAAAATAAAATAAATATTCCCCATTCGCGTACTAAAATAAATTCTTGCTCACTTGAATAACTAAATATTTTACTTTTATTCCTCAAAATGATGATGCTAATATATTTTTTTCCAATCCATAATAACTATACTTATTCCTTAACAAGATAAAGGTACAAAGGAAAGAAATTTAAACCATTATAACTTGACTACTTATCCAACAATTATTCTTAAAGCATAAATACATAGTCTATGGAGATACACTATCAGTCTTATCCTTAGTTTCTTGTACTTCTCTGGAGTGAATACATCATCTTCAAAGTCTTCAATGTCCTCAGTGTTATAGTAGAAACATCTTCTAGCTCTAGTAGATCTTCGCATCTTTTTAGGTTGAGGCTCGTCCTCCTCTGACTCAGAATCACTCTCAACTCTAAAAAAAAGCACGGTAGATGTCCATTCTGGTCTGTCCTCTAGCACGGCCAAACTCCTGAATAACCTCATCATCGCTATCAGGCATGCCTACTCTTAACACATGACGCATAATGACCTCTAGGGTAGTGTAGCTATCACCATCAGAATCAGATTCTACATCATACTCATCATCACTAAGCACAATAGGGTTGAAGTAGCTCCCTACTCGAGTAGCTTCTCTATCAGTCGTATCTCTAGGTCTATTTACTGATGAATACGACATCTAAATATAAATGATACTCTCACTTAGCGTATGTTCCCAACAATAAACAATAAGCAAGAATAAACAATCATTTAAAGCACTGGAATAACATTAAACAGTTAAGCAGATAAGAACGACATAAACATGCTGAACTAATTATTTAAATGCATACATATAATAATTCTATCCTATATGCCCTTCCTATACTACCCATCTCTTACAAAATTAATAAGGTAACCAAAATCAACTAGAAGTATTAAAATAAATAACTAATAAATAATATATATATAATTTTCGAATTTATAAAAGAACCGAAAAATTTAAAACAAAATAAAATTTTGAACAAAATTCGAACCGAATAAAAAAAATTCGGACCCTTATATAAAAATATTTCGAACCCAAATAACATAAAATAAAATATTTCGAACCTATGTTTAAAATTTTGAAATCTTGAAACATGTTTCGAAAAGTAATTTAAACACAACGAATAAGTAGGAGCTCATTTTCTATGAAATTCATTTTAAGTAACTAGGCGCCTAAAATTTAAGATTGGCACGAAAGACCAATAAAACCTAAAGCTCCAAGATACCACTTTGTAACACCCCGATAATTCTCTATTTTCCAAAATACATTTTTTAATATAAAACTTAGAGAATCAACAAAGCATTATCGCTCGTGTAATAACGTATCGGCTTATTTAGAATTTTACAGCGGAAATAATAATAATAAATAACTTTGAAAATAAAACTTAGTCAACCAAAAGTCAACTCCAAAAGTCAAACCAAAGTCAAACCAACACAAAGTCAAAAGTCAACTTTAAAGTAAAAGTCAACTATAACAATAATAAAGTCAACACAAGCTCTCCACGATAATCCCGAACCCATGATGCATCATCTTCAAACCTGAAATGGACAATGCACTATTGGTCCCGAGAGACTGCTCACCAAATGGGTCATCACAGGATCAATAAGGCATAACCATGATCAACATACACACAGAAAGCACGTAATCAGCAAAGCTGAGTACTACATAGTAAATAAATATAAAACCTAACATGATACTAACAAACATTAAGACAAACATTAAGCGAGGATAAATAATAATATAATAACATAGCAGACTACTTTTACTGAACTTGACTCCATAACCAATAAGTTAATTAATTTAGATGGAATAGGCAATGGAAAGAGTTGTCCAAACCAAACCAGTCTTCAATTTAGAAGACGAAGTACGGGCGCGACTCCGTACTCCCCTGACCTACGATATCGAGGAACCTTTTAAATAAAAAATTGGACACGGTGATCAATCCGGTCCCAATAAAAGCCATGGGCTACCACCATGTACTCCAACTCATATACTAGTCCAACACTTCAGATGTGCACAAGTCTAAAGCTATTGATATTCACTTTCCACTTTAAGTGATTAATAAATTATTTACTTGTTATGACTCACAAAGTAAGACAAATAATATAATCATCAAAGATACATAAACTTCCATTTTTATCTTAGGATTAGATAAGGTGATCATCAACTTAACAACCCAAGAATAATTCCAATATTAATTCCATAACCATTATTTATTTGTTGATCCAAGTCAACAACCAACCAACCTTTCATAGGTGAATAACCAACTTACCAAATAAGGCCTTCGGTCCTCATAAAGTAATTAAATAATCCAAAGGGAACAACATGATCCAATCCATAATCCAATAACAACATAATTATTAATCCCTCATGTGAATTAATAGAGTAAAGTTCCCAATCTCGTATGCTTGCATCAATCATCCACACAAACATAATATAATCATCATAATCAACATGCTTCACACAACGGCATAAAACATGCAATTTCACTTGAATATAAATCACATATGAACTATAAATAGTTCCCTATACATGATACTACATAAATTCCATCCATAGGACATGATACTAATCCAACCTACACATAGGTATGTACATACCTTGTGTAGACAAAATGCGAGGCCACCTTAACAAGCTTAAAAGTCGCCTAAAGAGAATTCTCCGCCTACCAATAATCAACATAACCACAAATCAATACTCTAATAGATTTCCAGCAACAATAAAATACTTTAAACCCTCTTTAAAAGTGTTTAAAAACTTCTCTCGTCATTAAAACCCTCAAATTAAAAACTCATACTTTGACAATTAAAACTCCATCATAAGCATACTTAATAAAATTCCAGACACTTATAATATATTTAAAACCCTTTAAAACATACTTAAACATACTTATAATCATAAGAGTACTAAATTTCATAAACTATAATATACTACTATGATTTTTCAACTCATAAAACCCTAAAAATCCATACTTTTATACTTAAAACTTTAATTTAACGGTTTTTTCACCAAATACCCCAACAAAAAAAATTTATTCACCAGATACCCCAACTTTTTTTCGAATTCACCATATACCCCTAACTTTCAAAAAAATACATCCAAATGCCCTTAATGACTAACGTCGGTTAACTCCGTTAGTCATTAACCCTAATTAACCCTAAAAAACCTTAATTAATGCTAAAAAAACCCTAATTAACCCTAAAACCCTAACTAACCCTAAAAACCCTAACTAACCCTAACCCACCCCCCGCCACCCCCCACCAACCCCGGCCCACCGGCCCTACCCGGCCCCCTCCCCGCCGCCGCCTCCCTCTCCCCCACCCCCCACCACCCCATCCCCTCCCCCCACAACCTCCCTCCCGCGGCCCCCTTCCCATGCACGCAGCCCCCGTTCCACGCACGCGGCTCCCCATCGCGCAGTCTCCCTCCCCCTACACGCAGCTCCCCCTCCCGAGCCCCCCTCCCCTCGCACGCAGCTCCCCTCCCGCGGCCCCCCCTCCCCGAACGCAGCCCCCCTCCGCGGCCCCCTCCCCCGCACGCAGTCCCCCTCCCCGAACGCAGCTCCCCCCTCCCTTGCACGCGGCCTAACCTCCGAATCCGCGAACTTTTCGGGTTGGTCGGAGTATTTCGAACTTTTATAATGCTTCCGGGAGAGAGAGATCGACGGCCTCGACGTGTCGAACCTTCCGGCGGCTCCGTATTGTTTCAAAGGGGAGGGGGATGCGGGAGGGGTGGTCGAGAGAGAGAGAGCTAGGGCTGCGGGGTGGTGGGGTGGGAGGGGAGGGGCGCGGCGCGGGGAGATCGAGGGGGGGGGGGGCTGGGGAAGGGGATGGGGGGTGGGCGGTGGGGTTGGGGTAGGGGGCAGGTGGGGGTGGGGTTGGGGGGTGGGTTAGGGAGAGAGAAAGAGAGTTGGGTTGACTTAGAGTTTTTTGGGTTAATTAGGGTTTTTTTAGGGTTAATTAGGTTTTTTAGGATTAATTAACGTTAATAACTAACGGAGTTAACCGTCGTTAGTCATTAAGGGCATTTTGTGTCATTTTTTTAAAAGTCAGGGATATATGGTGAATTCGGAAAAAAGTTGGGGTATTTGGTGAATAAATTTTTTTGTCAGGGGTATTTGGTGAAAAAACCGTTAATTTAAACATAATATATGAATCTGAAATTTTATTACTTCACTATATAAATTACATAATCTGAAATTTATATTTAAATCATCAAACTATAAACATTAATCATGAAAACATTAAGTCAATCCTTAAAAACAAAAACTTTAACATTAGATAAAAATTGAGGAGGAAGAAATAACCAAAAGAGAGGAAGGACGGCGACATAAGGGCGGCTGGGCTGCAGCGGCGGTCAGCGGTGGCCGGCGTGGCTGCCGTTGACGGAGAGGAGGAACCGACAGAAGAGAAGGAAAAGAGAGAGAAAAAGAAGAGGGAGGCCGAAAGAAATAGAGGGAGAAGGAAGAGAGAGAAAATAAGTGGGAAAAATTTGGGGTTACCCTTTTTGGGCTTAGGAAATTGTATTTGGGCTTTAATAATATTTAATGATTGGGTGTTTGGCATAGTTGGGTTCCTCTAACCCAATTTAAAATCCTTTTTTCTAAACCCAAAAATATTTAAGCTATTTAAATAATTTTTAAAGTATGACTAAATAAAATATGTGATTACTTAAAATCATTAAATAATTCTTTTGAATTTCAAATAGTCAACCTTTTAAGAAATAAATCATTTAAACATTAAAATATATATAATATACATTAAAATGCATTTATAAAATTCATAAAATTACGGGGGATTACATGGAAGGTGGTGGTGGTGCTGGGGCGTGAAGGTGGTGGTGGTGTGGAAGAATATGGGGAAGTGAGGGAAGGGGAGAAAGTGAGAAAAAAAAAAGTATTACAAATACAATAATTTATACGTATTTAGGGCGTAACTAGGAAAATATAGGGCGTCATTTAATCCTTGCTAAGCGCAACATAATCCCCTTCAACTACTGTGCTATTTGTAACACACACGAGGAATCTTTAGACCATCTTTGGGGGGGGTGCCATCATCTCATTCCCCTTTGGAAGCTTCATGAACTCCAGGATTGGATACCTCACACCTTACACCGGACCACTCTTCTAAATACTTTTTCTAAAATCAGACATGATAGGTCCTCCACTATCAAATTTGTTTTCCTTATTTGGAGTATTTGGAAAGAAAGAAATCCTATTATATTTCATAATGATTCTCTGAATGTTTACATGATACTGCATAAAGCTAAAATTTTATGTTCAGAATGGAGACTGAGGAATGCAGTTGACATCTGCATCTCCTCCGGTTCCCCCTTTTTTCCTTCTTCTCTTCCTCCTTCCAATCCGGTGTATCCTTCCTCCATCCTCGTTGCTTGGGAGCCACCTCCCACATCCTTCTTCAAACTCAACTTCGACGGCTCGATTCGTGGTACTTCTGCAGCGAAGATGTATCATCATTAGATATCTTCGATGGATAGCTACACAAAACTGCAGCTTTCAACCTTGGTTCTTCTTACGTTTTCATTGCCGAGGCCACCGCACTCCAACAAGGACTTCACCTAGCCATCCGAACAATATTCGACACCTACAAATTGAAGGCGATAATCTTATGGTCATCAACTCAGTAAAAGGTATATGGTCTCCTCCTTGGCAGATTGCTCATATCATTCAGGATATCCAAACTCTTCTTTGCTATTTCACTTTGTGGGCTATTCGTCATGTCTACCAGGAAGCAAACAAAGCAGCAGATTGGATCGCCAACGTTGGTCATTTAGTTGATTTTCAGTTTAATATAGATAATTATACTCATTCGGCTCTTCACTCTATTCTTGTAAACGATATGGTTGGAGCTCCCCTCGTGCAGAGGGTCTCCTAACCTTCTTTTCTCCTTACCTTTATAAAAAAAATTAGCAACCCAGTAAATTGGTATATAGATATCCCATTGTCCTCCATTAATTAAATAGTTCATCCGTTTTCTTTTTACTTTTACCATTAATGCACAACTTTGACCAATTATATCTTTAATTTGGTATAAGTAAAAATTTAAATGTTGATATTTTAAAATTATATATCGAGATGAATCCCACAAGATCCAAGATGGTTAAAGTAGAATTTATTGATCCAACTGAGAATTGATCTGATCAACTGTTTTCCAACGTTTATTAATGAATTGAATTTGAAGAAAAAAAGAGTTATGTCATGCTTTTGTGCCTTAACGTTTGAGTAGTTTGATAATTGTGACTGATAAATTGTTCTAATTAGAATCATCTATATAATTGTATAGCATTATGCACATACACAAAAAAATATTACCAAGAACCCTTGGGTCTAATTAGGGGTGTTAACGAGCCGAACCGAGATCGAACATGTCCAGGCTCGGCTCGGCTCGTGAGGATTTGAGGTTCGGCTCGGCTCGAACTCGAAGCTCGTCGAGCTTAATAATTTGGGCTCGGCTCGAGCTCGAACGGATAAAACCCCAGCTCGGCTTGAGGCTCGACTCGAGAATTTAAAATTTTTATATTAAAAAAAAGTTCAGTATAGACCATAGTCATTGGGATTTTGACAAAAGTAAAGCCCAATTTTTTTTTGGTAAACTCTTTACAATGGACGTCAAGAGTCACGCCTACTAAATAGGCTAGGCCCACCTTCCATATATTTAAACCATGTCCTTGTGCGTTTTTATTACAACAGGTTCCCCTCTGCCCTTTTTCCCTCTTCGATGTGTGGGATATCTCCAGTCTCCACAATACAATTCAGCTTAGGCGTACAACAAACATAGAGCTATAAAGATCAGAAGCATGTGCTGGTGCTGCAAGTTCTTTTTTTATATTCAATATTTAATATTGCTGCCAAAATGCCATTGTGTTGTAATTTGTTCAATATTTAGTTAAGTGAAGGCAAAAATTATAAAAACAAATTGTGGACTTTATAAATAGTCCAACAATTTAAGATAAGACAATCCAAATAAGAAGTTTAGTGAAATGGTAGTAAGATTTTATAGAGAAAATAAGGTTGTTGTTTACTTTCTCTATCGATGTGGGACATTACTATATTACATAAAACTATCTAAAATATTTTCGAGCTTGTTCACGAGCTTTCGAGCCGAACTTAAGGAGGCTCAGGCTCGGCTCGTTAAGGTTTCGAGCCGATCCCGAACTCGAGTCGAGCCCTCTCGAGCCGAGCTTTGATCGAGCCGAGCTCGAATAGTTTGCGAGCCACCCTGGCTCATTAGCACCCCTAGGTCCAATGGTATGGCTTCTTATCTCCCACATGGGAGACCTCAAATTTTGGTGGAAGCAAAAATTTCAATGTTGTTGGGTGGGGATTGGGGAGGGATTGGGGATTGTTGGGCCTCTGGGTGAGTGACCCTGTGCGAGGGCAGCCCAGAGAAAATTCTTCTTACCACGGGGTTCCTGAAAGGGGGCCTAAAAAAAACACAAAAAACTATTATCATCTATTTCTTTTAGAACGTAAAGAATGAAGAGTTAGTCTTGTGAGGACCTGGTCCACAATAATATTATTGTGGACCAAAACCAATTATTTAATATAGTGACCCTTTTTTCTCCATATAGTAACCTTTTAAAATCTTAAGTTACACTGCACAGTTACTATCTACCATATTGACCGTTTTTTTTAATATATATAGTCACTTTTTCTTACATTAGTTTATCGTAATAAAATTTTAACTTTGTGACATAGTAACCTTTTTTTTTCACATAGTCAAACTTTACAATCTATATTTACTCATCTTTATATCTATTTTTTTATATAGTAACTTTTTTTTCTCATAAATCACATGAATTAACATTAGCTCCACACTAATTTACTGTGGACTAGGTCCATATAAGTTTTTAACAAGAATGAATGCTATAACAACTCATATCCAAACTGGAAACTGGAAACTGAAAACTTTGTTTCACCCCTTATATAGTTATATCGACTTGAAAGTGAACATTTTCAGTGATAGTCAAAGGGTTGTTAACCCAATACCATAAACATAAGTGCTATATACAGCAAAAAAAAGGCTAAATACAACACGTAAAATCTAATACAACCTAACCATAGTGAATCTTATCTTTTTATGATTAAAAGATAATGGAAATGGAAATTTTGGTGCTATCTATCAAATCCTCCGCCCGATGTTTCATCAAAATGCAATCAGGATGATACATGTATTACAGTATTAATGATGCTATTGTGATCATCAAAACCCAAAAAATCATGTACATAAGTACATGATTTTCATTTGTGCGACAAGGACATGGTTTTTTTTTAAAAAAAAGTTTAAAATCACTTTACCAAGCGTTGCTTTTTTTTTATATAAGGTAAGGAAAAAGAAAACTTAGGAGACCCTCCTCACGAGGGGAACTCCTAAGGCATCATTTACAAGGATAGTATGAAGGGAGGAATGGTTACAAGTGTATATCTGAAAAATGGAATCAACTAAATGACCAACATTTGCAATCCAGTCTGCAGCTGAATTTACTTCACGGTAGATGTGACGAGCTTCCCAAGTAACAAAGTGTTGAAGAAGAATTCTTGTATCTTTTATGATATGATCAATCTGCCACGGGGTAGACCAAATATCGTTAAGTGAATCGATGACTTGGAGGTTGTCACCTTCAATGATGAGATTTTGAATGTCGCTTTGATGAGCAATAAGAACACCGCGATGAAGGGTTGAAGCCTCCGCAATGAGAACCGAAGTGTGACCGAAATTGTAGGAGAAGGCTTGCTGGATGTCACCTAAATGGTTACGGATGATGACGCCTCCTGCTGCTGAAGAGTTGGTGACGAAGCCATCAAAATTGAGTTTGAATTAATGAGGTGGGGGTGGCTCCCAGGCCACCAGGATGTGAGATGTGGGGTTAGGGGAGAGAGGATGGTGCTCCTCGAAGAGGAGAAACCGAGCCAAGCCTAATATCCTGGCTAGTCCGAGTAACCCATTCATTGTGGGCGAAAGTAGATTTGTGGAACACACGAAGAGGGTTCCAGGACGAATTGTGAAAAATGATCTCGCTTCGTTCCTTCCATAAATGCCAAAGTAGAAAAACAAATCTAGTGATGGTAACTTTTTTCTGTTTGAAAAGGGCAAGCAGTGAATTTTGTAGCGTTGGGAAGGTAAGCCATTTCTGGACTTGAGGAATCTGCCATAGGGAGCTGGAGGTGGGACAGGAGAGGAATAAATGGTCCAAGGATTATATATCATTGTTACATAATGGACAATGAGCAAAGGGGATGATTTGTCGAGTATGCAAGGTTTGACGAATGGGTAGACTCTGGTGACAGATTTGCCATAGAAAATAAGAATCTTTGATGGAAGATCGAGTTGCCAAATCCATTTGAAAGGCCAAGGGTCGGACTTAGGTAGATTATGTGCCAGCCAGGTGGCTGATTTAACAGAGAAAAGTCCATTTGAGGTGGGACTTCATACGGGAGTATCAACCATAGGGTGAGAAGGGAGAGGGATACCTTTGATGATATTGACTATATCCGGGGGTAGGAATAGCTTGAGTTTGTTGATATCCCAAGAGGCGTTAGGGAGAATAAAATCGGCCACTCGTAAGGAGACATCAAGTTGCACTGAAGGGAGAGTTAAGAGTTGTGCTAGAGGCTCGCTAGTGGCTCGCTAGTGGCCCATTGATCCACCCAAAAGAGAATATTAGAACCATCTCCAACTTTCCATCGGATACCTTTACGTAGTATTTCACGTTGTGCTAAAATTTTACGCCAAATAGGTGAATCTTTATGTTTAGGGGTCGCATTAAAGAAGTGGGTTGTTGTGAGGTACTTGGCCTTGATAAGTTTAACCCAGAAATTATTTGGTTCCGATAAGAGTTTCCATCCCAACTTAGCTAAAAAAGCCCGGTTCAGGGGGTAGGTTTTATGTAGGCCTAGACCACCTTGAGATTTTGGCTTGCATATTGTGTCCCAGGCAATTAGAGGGGTACCTTTTTTGTCGTGTTTATGTCCCCAGAAAAATTTTCGGTGCATAGTGTCGAGAGAGTGACATAGATCTTTAGGTAGTAAAAGGGAGGAGCAAGTATAAGCCGGAAGGGCTTCTAAATTAGTTTGGATGAGGGTATGTCTTCCTACTTTTGAAAGGAACCCAGTTTCCCAATGTTGAATACGCTCGCTTGATTTGTGGAGAATGCGGTGGAAGTCAGCTTTAGTGGGATAATATGAGCTAAAAAAAGCCCCCAAATAGCGGCCTAGACATGATTTTAAAGTCATATTGAAAAAACTAGCTAGCATAGCCTTTCGTTGATGTGGAATCGCCTTAGAGAAAATAATGGCAGATTTATGAAAATTAATAAGTTGGCCAGAATCCTGGCAGTAGGAATCAAGTATGCGTTTTAGATTGTTGCAAGCGGAGGCCGTTGCTTTACAGAAAACGAGGTTGTCGTCTGCAAACAAAAGACAAGGGTTACGGGAAGACCGCGGGTAAAGTTTAAAACCTAACCCAGATTTGGGTTTATTACTTTCGATGGTGAGCTTTTGCATAAGGACATCCATACATAGTATAAAGAGGTAAGGGGACAGGGGGTCACCTTGGCGCAGACCTCGGGAAGGAAGGAACCAACTGGTTGAGGAGCCATTGACTTTAAGGGAATAGGAGACTTTGGTGACACATTCTTTAATCCAGGCTATCCATTGGGAGAGGAACCCCAGTTTATGAAGAGAAGCCCATAAGAAGTCCCATTCTATTCGGTCGTAAGCTTTTTCCATATCCAACTTGAGGGCACACCACCCTGTTTTATTTTTGGATTTAAGAAACGTATTGAGGATTTCTTGGACAATGAGTATATTATCATGAATTGAGCGATCTGCAGTAAAAGAGTTTTGTAACGGATTGATATGTAATTGAAGAATGGGGCTGAGACGGCCCACAAGCAATTTTGAGATGGCCTTGTAAATTGAATTAACAAGACTAATAGGTCGTAAATGATTTGGAGATTCGATTAATTCTTGTTTTGGAATTAGGGTGATAAGAGTATGGTTGAGTGAGTTCGGTAATTTGCCATGAGAGAAGAAACTCTTGATGGCTAAGCAAATATCATTCCCAATAATAGGCCAATACTATTGATAAAATTTGGCGCCAAAACCGTCTGAACCTGGAGCTTTAAGAGGGTTCATTGAGAAGAAAGCGTCCTTGATTTCAGAATCAGTAACCGGAGCTAGTAGGGACATAGAGTCCTGAGATGAAATAATGGGTTGGATTAAATCCAAGTTAAGCGATCGCTCGAACGTAACAAAAGAGCAGAATCGTTGTTTAAAAGAGTTCAGTAAAAGTTGTGAGACTTCCTCAGGGGAGTCCACCCATTGATTTAAATCATTTTTTAGACGATAAATAGATGAATGAGCTTGCTTGCGCTTCATCTTATTGTGAAAAAATCTAGTATTACGGTCCCCTTGAGATAGCCAGGTCTTTCGATAAGTAGACTTCCAATTAGATTGGCCAAATAGAAGAAGTTTTTCACGCTGACGAATGAGGCGGTTAATATGGCTTACGAGAATAGGATTAAAAGGTTGACAGAATAGGCGTTGTTCCAAATCTTTGATACGTTGTTCATTCTGAACTAGTTTATTTTGGGTATGGCCATACTTGTTTATAGACCACAATTTTAAATGTGTTTTGATGCGTAGTAGGCGCTGCTAAACACGAAAAAATCGAGAGCCCCTTATGTGATCACCCCAGATAGCGGTAATTTAGGAGTGAGAATCTGGATCGAGGGACCAACTATTTTGGAATTTGAACATGCGAGGTGGTCGTGAAGTGGCCAGGGCGAGATCAAGAATTAACGGTGCATGATCTGAGACTGTAAAATTGCCAATTGATAGTGTTGTGTTAGAAAAGAGGGACTGAATATTAGGATGAGCGATTGCGCGATCTAAACGTTCATAAATAGAAGAAGAATGAATCGTAGCTTTCCATGAAAAGGCCTTTTGTAGGCAAGGGAAATCGAACGCATTGAGGGAGAAGAGTAGAGATGGGAATCTATTGGAATGCGTAATATTAACTGGCCGTCCACCAATTTTATCCGTAGAGTATAAAAGTTCATTGAAGTCTCCAATTGCAATCCAAGGGAGGGGTAAATTGGAGTGGAAATGAAACAAATATTCCCAAAAGGGGGTTTTCTCATGCTCTTGGGCAGGGGCATACAAACCTGTAACAAAGAAGGATTGATTCATTGGCTTATAGGTGACATTTAGGTGGGCACAACGATTAGTGAGAGAATGCGAATTAAGGGAAATATGTTCATTATTCCAAAGGACCCAAAGGCCCCCACAATGATTAATTGGGTCAATAACGAGTTTATTGTCAAAGTGTAATGCACGAAGGATTTGAGAGCTATTACGCGTGGAAGTTAGCGTTTCTAGAATGAACATAATATCCGGCTTAAATTTGTTCTTTGAGAAAATAAGTTCAGCAAGAGCTTCTGGTTTTTTCCCACCTTGGATGTTCCAACTAAGAATTTTCATGGTATAATAGATGATTAGGAAACATGAGGCTCTTGAGCCCAAAATAGTAACCAAAGTAACCATAGCGTATGCATTTCATCCGGTGCATAATATGAATCACAAGGATCCATAGATCAGTCAACAAAGAAGATAGCCAAAAATAAGGAAATAAAACTGTCCAAAGGATACATAAAAATAAATGATTCCCAGAGAAAGGAATTTTAGACGAAACTCCAGGAGGTAAAGGAACCTTTCCCTCGTGATTGTCCACCGAAAATCTGGGAGACATAGGATCAAAGTTAAAAATATAACTAAAATTCGAAATAATCATGTGAGAGAAGAGGCATTAAACTGAAGAACATTAAAAAATATACCACAGTGGACAAGTAGACATAATAGAGGAAAAGTAAACTGTTAATAGAGATCTCCCTCAAAAGATGAACAAACATAATGGGGGAGAGGCAAAAAATCATAGGCTTACAACTGGAGGGGGTGAACACCAGATTAAACATAATAAAGACAAAAGCCCCCCTAGGATAATAAGCAAAAGAAACATAAGTTTGAAGTAGCCTTTGAGCAAAAAGGGAACTAAAAACTTTACAACACATGATTAATGATTAGAAGAACCAGGGAAGGGGTCTTCATAATCGTCACACTTGCGACGTTTGAGCCCATCTTTGGAACCTTCAAGCAGATCGGTACTTGAACTCCCGAGTAGAAGATATAAACTCGGTCATGTCGAGCATCTAATTCAAGGTGAGGGTTAAGATGCATTACACCCAATGGCGACCAAGAAGGCATCATCCGGATCATCATTAGCAAAAAGAGAGGGATCTTCGTTAGAGAGCGATCCATCATTATCAAGCAAGGAAGTGTTAGCATTGGAGTGGTCCATGGGAGCAAGAAGAGGTGGGTGGAGATGAACCTCGGCCTCACCCGTAATCTGGAAGTCAGCAAGCGTATCAAACGCATTGGAATTTGGGATGAGAGCAGTAGATGTTGGCATAGGGGGGGATTGACTGGAAGAGGGGGGAAGTTATGCATATCAGAAGTGATGGAAAGAGTGGCAACCGTGCGGGGGTTGGGACGCCTAGCAGCATAGGGTCGGCGATAACGAAAGGCACCACAGAAGGGGGGTCCGCGTCTTTGAGATTTCACAAATATCCAATTGGAGTCAGTGGCAGAGGTGGAGGATGGATTGAGGTGGCTGCCTTCAAATTGGGCGACGACAAGGTCAAGGCATGGTTCTGGCTTTTTGGGACAAGTGGGAAAGAAATTGGTCTTTGACCCCACACAAGGGGCAGACTTCGTGAACTCCTTCATAGGAGAGAAAAAATTCCAAAGAGTTTGTATTAGTGATGATGGTCATGGAACGCGGAACAGGCTTGGAAATATTGATGTTGAGACAAACCCTAGCAAACTGGGCCTTGTCATCATTTGAAAGAGTGAAACGATCGAGTTTAATGATATGGCCAATTTTGTGGGTTAATTGGGCTAGAAGAGGCCAGGACCAAAACTCGTTAGGGAGGAACGGAATTTTAACCAACTAATCCACATGGGTAATGGAGGAAGTGAAAGGTTGAAAGAAGGGCTTCGTTCCAAGGAATTAAAACGAAGTTAAGGCCTTGGACGAACCAAGGGCGCTTATCCCACACATCAGCTTTGTCCATTGGGTTAGAGAAACGAATAAGAAACCATCCATTTGCAAGGTAACGGATAGAAAACTCACCGTGAAGGAAAGTCCAGTCACGCCTAAGGCGTGTAATTACAGCAGTAGTGGGAATGGATTCACCCCAAATCCGGCCAAGAAGGCAGGAAGCATGCCACTCAGCTAATTGGGCAGCATCAAGCTCAGGGGATTTAATGGTTATGGAAGGGGGAGTTGAATTTGGAAGGTCCGAGAAAGGAGAACTTGAGTCTCTTGATTGAGAGGAGAGGGAGATGAACGATTCTGATTATTAACCATAGGTTGGACAAAATCGGGGTTGGGGGAATTGGACGGACCAGAACCGTTATCCATAGGGGAAGCTGAATTGGAATTGGCCCTATGAGAGTCAGAGGGAATGGTATCATGAGTGCTAGAGGATTTAAGGACAGCGGCATAGTTAAGCTTGGGATGAATATCAGACATGGGTGAAGGAAAGCAAGAGAGAAATTTCAGAGAGAAAATGGAATTGAAGGTGGTGATACGAAAAACAAGGGGACGAAGTAGAGTATATATAGTATCGAAAAACCCCCGCCCAAGAAAAAAGGAAGGGAAATTGGGGAAGGGCAAGTGAGTGAAGAACCGGAGCAGAGAGAGAGGGAAGAATTTGCAAATAAAATAAAGCAAAAGAGGACACAAAGAGGTAGAATTAAAATACAAATTAAACGCATCTAAGTTCAGAACAACAAATAGCACCCAAACAAACCCAAAATTAAAAAATAAAACGGCGAAAATGCATAAAGGAAAGTAGGACTTCCCTGGATTGGTTGCACTGAGCCCAAGAATGGCATGAAGGAGAGAGATTAAGGATCTTGAGAATCCAAAAGCCACAGCAGATGGCTTAATTGATCTTAACACGGTAACCACCTTCAAATTATAGGGGTATAAAACCCTATTAACCCATTTTTTGATATTAAGTGAGGAAGAAATTGGGCTAAATTTTGAGGAATCATCATTACTTTTTTGGGAACTAAGGAATAGAGGAGAGAGATTATTCTTGCAAGGGAAAAAGCCAAAACCGGCGATAGAAGGAGCTCGGTAAGACCGAGGAAACTCATCCTTAAGACCTAAGATATTGCGATTTTCCAAAATGAAAATTAATTTAGGCTGAAAAAGGGTCAATTTGTGGAAGATTGCAAGGTAGATTTTGCTTTTGGAGAAGCGATTGGAAGGTTGCTTGGGGGAGACTAAGGGATGAGCGTGGAGAAGAAGCAGAACAAGGGGTTTAAGTTTCCTCTTTTTTTTTCTTTTTTCTCTTGGGGTTTCTCTTTCTCTCTCTAGGATTCTCTAACATCTTTTGGTTCTTAGTCACAGCTGTATGTGTATGGAGTAACAAAAAAAAAGTAGTATAATATCATAGTATTGTAATTCAAATTCAAGTATGGATGTTGCTTTAATAAACAACAATAACAACCATTCAGTGAGTTCTCAATTTTATAATATCATAGTATTGTGGTACTATCCAAAATATACAAGGACGTCATTTTTTTTTTCACGGGGGATCATCCGTCATACATGACTTATTGACTCCCGGCCACAACAAAGGGCTCATCTATTATAAATGAGTCCCCAACGAGGAGGTCATCTATTATAAATGACCCCCCTATAGGTAGGGGTGTGCATTATCGGATATCGGATCCGATCCGATCCGAAATTTTCGGGTACCCGAAATTTCGGATCGTCAAAAGAGTGACCCGTATCCGATCCGAAAATTTCGGGTATCCGAAGATTTCAGATCGGATAGGATCCGACATCCGATCCGAATATCCGAATTATCCGAAATCTAATCCGGTTTTTAGGATCATCCAAGAATCGTTTTCCTCTTGTGAATTTAAATCTTCAGATTCATCCTTCATCAAGTACAGAGAAGTAGTAAATATAAGATCATCAGTATCATCAAAAGATGATGCCATATGCTTCACAGTGCAAACCATATCAATTGAATAATAATGTAAGATGCAGGCAACATAAAAAATAAAATCAATTGAGAAAGTTTCCCAAGCTCATCCAAGAACTTCCTCTCCCATGTCGCTGCTGTGCAACTAGCACAGACATGCAACACTAGTTTAGAAGACAACGAATAAAATAAAATCAAACTAAAATGCGTTTAAGCTTAGGTTTGTAAATTGTTTTTGTTAATGAAAGTAATTACATATGATGTCAGTAAGATAACAGCAAAATTCCAAATCTTTTGAGTTTGTTTAATGAAAGTATATATGCTCCTGTTTGATTAAGGTACCAGCAAAATTTCATTCATAGTACAAAAAGAACCAAAATTGGGAAAAACCCAATTAGTTCATTCAACTTGCAATTTTTTTACTCATAAATTCAGAATTGAAGAAGGGAAAAAATTTAATGCGTGAAGAATTTAAATCACCCAGAATTGGATGGATCTGGGTCATCTTGCTGCTTCAACTTCGGCGACCAGCCTGAACTCCGCCGTGACTAAGGAGAGAGAAGACTGAGGAGAGAGAAGAGTAGAGACGAGTGGCCTTCCTGCAGGTTAAGGCGTGCGTGGGGTGAATACTGAATAGGGTTCCTAAACTAAAGCAGGAGCCCATACCCCAGTACTAGAAAAGTGACCAATATTTCATAAAAAAAAATTTAAAAATCGAATTTTCGGATAATTCGAAACAAAAAAAAAAGTCGATCTGTATCCGATTTGAAAATCCGATTTTCTTTCCGGATACCCGATCCGAATTATCCGAAAATAAAAAATCGGATCGGATATCCGAAATTTCGGACCGGATCGACGGATAATCGGATCGGATCTTTTTGCACATTCCTACCTATAGGAGGGTCATCTATCATAAATGACCCCCTTATAGATGACTCCCCCTATCATAGATGACTCCCCCTATCATAGATGACCTCCTATGGGGGAGTCATTTATCATAAATGACCCCCCTATGAGTTAATTAGGGGTATGTTAGTCTTTTTTACTTTTTGCTGTATTTAGCCAATTTATTTGCTGTATATATCACACCCCTACCATATATAGACTCAAATCCAATATCAACCAAGACCCACCCCAAAACCAATGAGACTAACCTAGCAACCTTTTTCAAACTGGTGTTCTTGAAAGTTGACTTTAATGACATCAAAAAAAGACCTCAAAGTCAAAAATAATATCCCATTCTCATAAAGGAAAAAAAGAAGATATTTTTTTACTTCATCTTCAGTTCTCCATCCCAAAATAGCAGCATCCTTTCTTTTTCTTCTTTAAAATAATGCATGTCTTATTAAAGTGATCTTCAACTGCTGAATCTCTTGAAAATCTGACGCACTTTTTCTTTTCTCTCTTTATTAAACAAAGAAAAAGAGAATCACATGCAGATTACTTACTATTAGCGTGTTTAATACAACAAGAATAATTTCATATTTTGTCTTCATTTTCAATTCTCAATTTTGATTCACTATTTTCTGCACTTCATTTTTCTGTGCGAATTTTTAAGTTCTTCAACCGAATTTTTGATTCCTCGTAATTTTGCATTTTAGGGTTTTTTCAAAAGAATTCTTGCATTTTTCGTAATTTCCTCTTAAATTTAGAAGTGAATCTAAGTAACTTCAACTCTTCAAGAAGTAGTGTTGCTCCAACCACTAAGAAAGGTCAGTTCAATTATTTTTTTTAAAATTTTTAATTGCAACTTTACGGATTTTTGATCAGTGAATTTTAATTTGTGAATTACTATGAAGTTGTGAATTGTGAATTTTTTTGATTGCTTCTTTAGTTTTTCTTATGCTGAATTAGATTAGCAGAAATTAAATTCTGGTTGAATTTGTGTAAATTAGCAATTCATAAAAAATAATTAAGTTCACAAGTTTTGTTAGGTTGTACATCAATAAAATTTGGATTCTATAGATTATGATTATTTTTGTGTTCAAAACAATCACAATGTTATGCTAACCCTCACTCGAAATCCTGGATTCGCCACTGGTTGCGAAGTTATGAATTGCAGTGCTGAAATCTGTTGATTGTTCTTTTCTTTTTTCTATTTTTGCAGAATGGAGTTAATGTTGGAGGAGAAGGATGCAAGTGATTGGATTTACAGAGGAGAAGGAGCCGTTAATCTAGTTCTTGCCTACTCTGGATCTTCTCCTGCCTTTGTATGTTCTGAATTCTCACCCTCTTTTGTTATATTGGGAGCGATGCGAGTTAATCTCCTAGATTAATCGAACAAACTATAACACTAATCTCCGATTGTATATTCAACAACTACGATTGCATATTAGTACATACGACTTTATAGAGTATATGTAGGTAGACGGTATATTCAACATTTTGATTATTGTGTGCATATCACTTTCGTTTTTGTTACAAGAAATGCCACTTGATGTACTCTTGTGTTTATCAAGGATATGAATCGTATTGCATGATGTTGTAATGGGCATGTCATGTTTATGTTTGACTGACTTTTACAAAATTTCAAGCTTCTCTTAAACTGAAATTCTCTTTTAATGTTCTAATCTAGATAGTATTGTAAAAGACTATGAGAAAATGTGCATTCAAATTTGTGAAAAAAGCAACCATGAAGAACAAAAACTAAGGAGGATTCGCATTAGGGCTTTATACTTGGGTAGTTGGGTGTGAAAGGATGAACAGCTTAAGAATAGAAGATGTAATTGTCTAGGCTAATAAGAGCTACTCCATACGAGTTCAATATTTGATGAGTAATATATCATTAATAAGGATGCAGACTAATGGAGCAATTGGATGAGTGAAGCAATATATATGTAACAATTTTTTTTTATTGTTTTTTCAAATACCTTCATCTATATAATTCACTTTTTTTGTAGGTAGTTTTCACAATCCCTTTATACTTAAGTTTTTTTTTTTTTAAAAAAAAAAAGTTAGTTCTGTATGAGATATCTTACATCTTTTTCCTTCTGTCCTAGCTGGATAATTAAATGTGGAGAATAGCTCTGTACTTTTCCCCCAAAATTTACAATCCCAATCTTGTAAGTTCTTGATAGTACGTGCTGTAATGTATCTTAAATAGGGGTTTACTTGTATATTTGAGCCCGCAAGATTTAGATCAGCTGACGCAGATGATTTTGCATGCTCTATGAACTTATCTCAGTTTATTGATCAATTTTCACGCTTGCACAGAGTGGAAAAATAATACGGGTGCAGAAGGCTTTGAGGAATGTCTCAAATTATGAGACTGGAAGTTCTGTTGTGTCCAAGCATGAATGCCTCATTTGGAAAGATGATGGAGCTATTGTTACATCCCCAAACAGGGAAATTGCTGAACAGTCGTATGTAAAGTGTGTGATGATTCCACTGTTAGGATCTGAGTTTGTTGATCCTGGGGTATGTTGGTTACCTACAATTGTCTACTGCTTGTGTCTGTGCTACCTGCTAGGGGTTTTTGTAACTTCAGTTTGTCTATGTCCTGTTGTAGGCTCTCTTTTTTTCCACATTGCACTGTAACTGATGAAATGTGCTTAAAATATGCCATTGCTAGGCGTATGCATGAATGTTGAGTATATATCCATCATGAGACTCTGCTTATCTTAGAGTTAGACCTGCACGTGTCCTGAAGCGTATTGAAAAGTAGGATGAGATTGGATAGGAGGAGCTTTAGATGACCATGAGCTGGAGTGAATAAAGAAATTTGAAATGCTATTCTGTCTGTTATGGGACTCAAATTTACTAGCTCTGTAGAAAGTGCTCAAATTTAATGGCCATCCACGAGTTCCCTTTTTCCCTAAGTTGCTACTATATGTATTAACATCAAATTTCCTTTTCCAATTAGATGTGGAGTTTTGTGGTTTGATTATATTTCTTTTATATCATCAGAACTTATGCTCTTGGTCCACCACCATGGAGCCACCACAACATCTAATTGGGAATGACAAATATCTCAATGTTCTGCTTTATTTGGTTTTCTTGAAGAAAAGTGCAGTAGTGCAGCATGTGCTTTATATTTGCATGACTGATATTACTCTTTTGTCCTGATTGTAATCGACCCATTCACGATTCAGGATATTAGATAAGTGCAGAAATTCAAATGGCTCACATGATCTTGACTTCTGTCAAACTTTCAGGTACGAATTCTTGTCTCAAGGGAATTTTTGGAGTCGGTTGAAAGAAATGTTCTCTCCCAGCGCCCAGGTTGGAGAGTTAAAGCTGCCAGAGTTGATTCTTGTGTTGATTCTGTGCTGCTAATGTCAGATCATTCAGTATATCCAGATAGTAAGTAACAATAAGAAACATTAATGAATTTTATCATTTTGCTTCTCCATTTCATTCCTTTATTTATACAATATAGACCTGGGTTTTCCATACTTTGTGTAACCAAACCCTACAAAATCTGTCCAATGACTTCTAATATGATGGTATTTCTGTCTGATTCCATACTGGTTGTCAGATACCATGAATTTTCACACTCTATATCAAGTTGGTGATGGTCTGTTACAGGATGAAATATGATATGATATTACTTAAGGAAAAGACGCATATATGTTATCAGAAACTTATGTCATCCAATTTTGAAGACATTTGTGTGTTATAGCCTGGTAGAGTTTCGATACAACAAACTTTGTTCGTTGCTTCTTCAGATATGGAAACAGTGTGATTCAACTTTAACTGATTTTGTCTTTTATAAATGCTCTATGCCTACTTTCGGTAGAAATTAACAAGTGTTCAGCATGTATCTTGAAGAGAAGGGATTGATCATTGGCTTCGTTATTTTACAATCTTAAGCGTTCTTGTTTGGTTATCTTGTAGGCACATTCAAAGGAGTACCGTGCATATCTGTGGAAATTAAGGTGAGTCTGTTACCATATATATAGCACATTATCACCCCCCTTTATCGATGATTAATCCTCGATTGATATATTATAGAAATTATCTCATTTAACATGTTCATATCAGTGAAACCTTGATTCTATCGGTCTTGTAATCACTCTGCTGTCCATACGCAGCCCAAGTGTGGATTTCTTCCATCTTCAAGCTTTATAGCTGATGAAAATTCCATCAAGAAGGATGTCACTCGTTTTAAAATGCACCAAGTTCTCAAACTGCAACAACTTCAGGTCAGCCGTATTTGTTCCTTTGACATGTTCTTCATTCAAGGAAATTTCGTCATATAATCAAGTTGTGATCTTCCTGCTTATGCAATGTGCCAACAGATAGTAAAGCCATTACTTTCTACCCATTTTAACTTTGATGTTGTTTATCTGGCTTACACTTTCACTGAGACTGTTTCTGTATGTTTCTCAGGTACAACAGTTGAGCGAATATGATCCCTTGGATTTATACTCTGGATCAAGGGAACGGATACATAAAGCTCTCAAGGCTCTCTTTGCAACTCCACAGAATAATCTGCGTGTTTTTCTAAATGGTTCGCTAATATATGGGACAAACCTTGTTGAAGCTGAAGCATTTGAAGATCACCTTAAATCTTTCATACACGGAGAAGATGGGTTACGTACAAATAGTTTTGTGCATCTTGTAATTGAAGCAATAGTTAAATTAGGTGTACTTGATAGGCTACTTGAAGTCCAAAAGCTTGACAAATTTGATGTGGAAGGGGTAATTCATGCTTACTATGATGTTGTTTCAGAGCCCTGCAAGATATGTAGAGATTTTGGTGAATCTGGGAAATTAGGAAAATATAGCTCGTTGCATTCCATTTCATTAGATGAAAGTGTGAAGATTGTAAGGGACTACTTAATAGCTGCAACAGCTAAGGACTGTAGTCTAATGATTAGTTTCCGTCCAAGGGAAGATGATGATCCAGAATCCCACTATAGAACCATATGCCTGGACTCAACAAAGCAAAGGTTCAATGTCAAGGTAATGATCCATTCTAATAAATGCATATATAAATTCAAGTTACATTATTCGTATAATGTCACAGGAAAAGACCAGACCTTGTGATCAAGTATTGAGTTGGGTTGAATAAAAATGCTTAAGAGTATGCTTGACACTTATCCTAGAATGTTTCGGCTAGTATGGAATTTTATTTTCTTTTTCTGCAGTGGTAGTCATCGGTGGCATATTGCCTAGAAGCGTTAGTCTCATGTGTTGTGCTCTCTTGTAGGCATATTTTATCGATCTTGATATGAAACCCTTGGAAAAGATGGAATTTTACTATGAGCTGGATCAGAAGATAGTAAAGTGTTACAAGCAGATGGTCAAAGTAGAGCGCGGTGCTGCAAAAACTGGAACCATTGAGGGGTATGAAACTGGATATTGAGATTGAAAACGCCTTCTTCAAAGGTTTTGCTTAATAAGGATTACGGTGGATTAGTTTTAATGACACCACTGTATCCTTGCTCAACCTTTAAGAAAATGTTGTGTCTTAGGTATGCTCCTCATGTGTGTAAATTTCATCTATCTGTTGCTACCTATCTGCTGAAATCTTTTCATGGTAGCTTAAGGACATTAGTTCTTTGTGGTTGTATGAATTATAAACACTGTGGTAGGTGAAAAAATGACTGTGGATCTCTGCCCTCTCTGACCTTAAGCAACTCTAGTGATTATGATGCTAATTGTGTTTTTGACTCGTTGTTTCACTGCTTTTGTTTCTTATGATTCCATAGTTAACCGTTATTGTGAAACATTAGCTTGACATTGCTATGTCGAGATTATAGTACGAGACAAGTGGATATGGAGTGATGGAGACTTCTTTTTCGGATGCAATGGATTTGATGCATCAACCACTTCAGTGCCTCCCTACTTGTTGAGTTATTCATATTGCGTGAACTGGTGGGCGCAAAATGGAATTGTGAATAGGAGTCCCTAATCTCTTAAGTATTTAATTGATGAAATGTGTGGAAGTAGAAAATGTCATTTAGCATAACTATCATGCTTGTACTAGATGTAGCACACCAATAGCCTTAAATTTATTTTTGGTGCAATAAATGTGAATTATAGAGTGGTGACATGTTGATGTGCATGTGTCGTGTAGGGAAAAACTCTTGAAGGCTACCTATCTGTGTAGCTGTGTGCGTGAGTTTTTGAGCTGGATAGTTTTGGTCTTTAATATTTGCCTATCATTTGTTGTGTATTTGATATTGGGGTATTTGTTGCTTTGGGGGTGATTTAAGGGCATTTCAGGAACACTCCATAAAAATGAGGCGCATTTTTGTGAAACATTAGAGTGATATTGGATTGAAAAATCTAACTTCTGATATGTACCTGTCTTTCCTTAGTTGTAAAGACTCGAGTCTAGTTTCAATTGATTTACTAGGTTGGTATGCACTGCTGTGAGCCTGTGATGATTCATACTTCCTCCGCTTTATAATAATTGCAGCATCTACATTTTAGTGGTTAAATTGCACAATCTGTGACTATATATATTGAAAAAAAATCATCATTTTATTAAGAGTTGCATGGCAAGAGTTAAAGAACATATGATTAGTGTGGAAGTGTCTATTTCTAAATCTGTTTTGATCATTAATTTGTCAACATAATATCATTTTAATTTTTTAGTGTTTGTCAAGACACATATAAGACAATGTACGGGAACCAATTATATAAAATATTTTGCGTAAATAGTGGTCAAAGTTTGACGTATAAAGAAACTTGTGTATTTTAACAGCTATGATAAATTGGTAATTCTTGTGATGGATTACTATCTTGTTTTATTTTACGCTGGAAAATTCCTTCAGTTGATCATGCATTTGTTCGATTATGTGCTCCATGACAAGTTTTGGAGCATCCCTTGAGCGAAACACCAACACCATACTAGATGATGTAGATAGATTCGAGCTGTGAAAACGCATTCTATTAGCTTTTGTATTAATGCCTATGGTGTGTTAACTGCATATAGGTGATGAATATCCGTCTCAATATCCTCGTAACCATAATTATTTCTGGTCCCTGAGTAACTAGTTGCTTAAGAATTGAAGAAAGTTTTTATCAATAATATCGTGTAAACATATTCTTGCTTGCGTCTGACGGTCTGAGACTGAGTGTACTCTGTGAAGCTGTAACTGTTCCTATATACTGTCTTTGTATTAACACGGCCGGTCTAGTGACCGTGTTCCCTATCTAAGAGCTATTATACTTAATGGTGGTTTGGTAGTACTTGCTGATCTGAGTAAGTTTGTTTTGATGCAGAAAATTGTAGTATCAGTGGATCATTGCTCATATACCAGGCAGAAGGTGATGGAGCAAATTGTAGTTGTCATCCGAAAATACAGTAACAGTTAATATAGAAAAATAGGAGTAAGTAGCAAAAGAAGAGCGATAAAAACTAATATTGGGCTACCTTACTCTTTTTCTGTACATGTTATTCTCTGTCCAGTTCACGTTGTAAGCAGGTCTGTAGATGTGCCTATTTGACAAAATATGAATTCATCGACCAAATGTTGATAATATTTTGATACTTCGGTTTTTTATGCTGTTATTAAGGTAATTTTGACCAGGAGTGCGGTTTGGGGTTTTTTTATTTTTTATTTTTATGATTGTACGAGAAAACCTTTTTTTTTACTAAAGTCTGGATTTTGCTATAAGAAATTAAGCTTGCTTGTGTTGCTTTATATGCCATCATGCCGACATCACTTAGACCGTCAATATCCCTAATTATTTATTAGTAAAAGTTCTTTAAAGGTTATTTTGAAAGTATACAATAAGACTAATTGAACTGAACATGTATTGCGATAAGTTGATAATATTGATTTTTCAAAAAGGTTCGAAAATATATGTTCAATACAAATATTTGAATAATGCTACTGGTAAAAGTATTTAGAAACATATGAAGTAATTTTCTCTATTATCACAAGTCATGCCCTCGTGTTCGGAAGATCGCTTCCAAGTTCCAAGCACTAGAAAATCTCCCTAATCGCCTAAATGTAAAGGCTTGTAGAATCCCATATTTTTTTTTTGAAGGGTAGAATCCATATTGACATACTAACAAATGGTAAGGAATCCCATGTTCAAGTCCTCAACTCTAAATTGAAGCTCTCTTCCACTTGAAGTTTATCCTAGCTATCACAAATCTCACGCTCAAGCCCTCAACTCTAAATTGAAAGCTTTTCTCCACTTGAAGCTTATCCTAGCTCGAATTTGAATTAGTCGAAAATTAGTAGGCTCTTAATTACTAGATAGACTACCCTTCAGATAAAACTATATGAAGATAGACATTATTCCATAAGGTGGCCTAAATCAAGGATTAGCTCACACATGAGACAAATCTTGGCGCCAATTGAGAATATTGGTAAAATTGGTAGAAAGATCTCTGAACTCTGAAGGCCTAGTATATGATAGTCTCTAGTAAATGACGTAACAGTAATAAATTTATATTATATGATTTCGTAAGAAAAGTATCATAGCTATATAACACACACCCACGACAACTTTTGAGGAGGCTAGAGGAAAATGTCATGAAAAACTCAAAGACGATTTTCATAGTGTGTTCCACTAATTATGGGACTATAGATACACAAGGCAAAGCTTCAAAATTACCTTTGGCAAAAGCCTTCAGGCTCTCAAATCTCAATGTCACCTAGGATTCATAAAGCTTATTCTGACGTTAGATAAAGAAGCCAATATAGAAGGTTATATATACTACGCCCATGTCGCCTTTCCAACATCCAACTGAACACATCATTGAAGACGGAAAGAGGAGGTCTTCTAATGTCATTCAATGATGAGTAATATTAGATGATACTCAATACAACGTTAATGGCCCCGAGCACGAACAAGTCGTGCTCGGAATATCCTTTCTAGACACCTATGGAGAATCTCAGTAACTGGAGGAAAGTCTAATTTGACTTCAAGGCTCGAGCAGC
Organism: Beta corolliflora; assembly: GCA_947648045.1. NCBI lineage: Eukaryota > Viridiplantae > Streptophyta > Magnoliopsida > Caryophyllales > Amaranthaceae > Beta > Beta corolliflora. The sequence continues at coordinate 10,220 of CANSZD010003777.1, read as the reverse complement.
GTATGATAGTCATAACAGAGAGGGACCAGAATATATGAACATATACCCCTTTTAAGCTTGTTATAAGAAGTTGCAACCATTTTTTTCCCTTCCTTTTACTTCCTCCGTCCCAAAGCTAAGTTGACATTGCTCTGGGACACAAAGATTAAGGAGCGAGAAAAACTTGAGAAAGAAGTAACGGGTGGATGTGGGTCGGAACTTCATAGAAAAATCAGAGAAAAACTAGTCTCGTTTCAATCTACGTGTAAATAAAATGTTCTGTCTAAAGTCATCATTAGCTCATTGTAGTGAAGTATACATGAGTAGCTTCTATGGATTAGACTAGGTAAGGTTAGCCAGCTAGATAATTTCTTTGTGAAATAAAACAAGATACATTAACATCACTGTACCTGTTATATTTCCTGGTCTCAGCAAACAATGCCAACAAGAAACCGATATCACGACTGCCAGTGGAGAAAAAATATTCCTAATCAACGCAATTGCTCGGTGCTTTCTTATGCTGAAACTTCTCCTCCTCCATCTCCTTCCCGAGCTTATCCAGTATTGTGGTCAGTCACATGATTTGGTAAACAGCCAGCATCTAGCATCATCCTTAGGAATTTGTGTGCATCTTTCAGCCTGCCCACCTTTGTATGAATTTCAATTAGTGTATTAAAAGTGACAATATCGGGGTTTATCCCACTTTTCTTCATCTGCTCAAAAAGCTTCAAGGCTTCATCGACTCTACCTGCCTTCCCAAGAGAATTCATGAGAGTATTGTACATAACAATATCAAGATACCCACCCTCGTTGACAAGCTTATTTAGAATGGAGCTAGCCAGATCTGCTCTTCCCATCTTTCCCAAACTTTGAATAATAATGTTATATGTTGCTACATCAGCTGGACAAAGGTTCTCACCCATTTCATGGAGAATTCCCCATGTTTGATCAAAATAACCCTTCTTCACAAATGAACTCATTATGGAGTTGTATGTGTAACTCACAGCATCAGCACCCATATCAGTAAATATCTCAAATAGTTTGCAAGCTATGCTCAACTTACCCTTTGCTAAAAAGATGGACAAGTATGTATTAATCATGTCAATATCAAAAGACTTCATCCCTTTTGCTTGAACTCGTCGACCCTTTGACAAGGAGAACCATTTGAAAAATTGACCATCGAATTTGACTTCTTTCGCCAATTGATCCATGTAAGGGGATGATGACCACTCATCTGCATCGGCACGGCCCCGACTCCCAATCTGAATATTCATCATCACTTGATCCTATGCCGTTATCTGCTCTACCTTCAACTGAGAGCAAATCTACAATTTCACTAAAATTTCCTTCAGCTGGGAAAATAGGGGTGAAATCCTCTCTTTTCTTCTGCTGATGTATCATTGATGCTTCCATATTAGCTTTCCACCTAAGAACATTATGTAATAAATTACCATCTCTTATGTGTCTCATCAATCGTTCTGTTGCATCCCATTGACCTTGCTTATAAAGTCCAATTAAGAGTGAAGTTATAGTCACCAAATCAACAACAAACCCTCTGCCTTCCATTTCTTCCACCAGATGCAAGGCTTCTTCCATTTGGCCCTCCCTGCAAAGATACAAAATGATGATGCTATAAGTAATGCCATCAACAAACTGCCCTTTCTTTTTCAAATCCCAGAAAAGTGTGCAGCCAGCTATAGCCCTTCCATTTTTAATCAGCCCGTCAATCAAAATATTATATGTCCAACAAGTTGCTCTCACCCCTTCTTGGGTCATCTTCTCAAAAAGTTGACAGGCTTCATTGAGCTTTCTAGCCTTGAGAAAACCATCTAGGAGAGAGTTGTAAACAACAGTATCTAGTTGAAACCCACTGCACAGCATTTCATTAAAAATCTTAGTAGCATCTTCAATCCGATATGATTTAGCGCAGCCCTGGATTAGGATACGATAGGTGAAAGCATCAGGCTCATGACCTGAATATTTTAGCTCTTCCCAAACTATTAGTGCATCCTTCACCTTGCCAACCAAGTAAAGTACATGGATGAGGCTGTTATATGTACACAAATCTGGACCATCACAAGCACCAGCACTTGATTCCTTCATCTCCCTAAAAAGATGGAGTGAAGTCTCAAGATCGCCCCAACACCCAAATGAATGAATACATATATTATAACCCCACGTATTCAAAGCAATTTTATTATCCTTTAAACTGGAAAATACTTTCTTAAACTCTTCCTTCATTTCAGCTCTTCTAAGAGAAACAAGCAATTCATTACAGGCAACAGGCTCACAGAGGTCAGGAGCTCCACAACCACTGGACATTTCTAGTAGTCTGTTAAACATAGTCAAAGCTAAACCGAGCTGGTTTTTTTCGAACCAAAGCAATAACAACAGAATTATACATCTGCGGGTTCAAGGTAGCTCCTAAATCTTCCATGTGGTCAAGAACACCAAGAGCAGAATCAATCTGACCAGAATGGATAAAAGCATCAAGCAGAAGCTTAAAGGTGGCTGAATCAACAAGGACACCATCTTGCTTCATTGCACTTAATAAATCATTTACCACAAGATCATTAAGGTAAAAACAACTCTTAGAACGACAAAGTACACGGAAAATCTGGGAATAAATTTGTGCAGAGTGTCTAAAACCATGTCTGTCAGAGCACCACTTAAAAAAATCAATCTTTTTGAAAGGATCAATGGAGGTCTTTCTAAGGACATGCAAGATAAGACTCTCAGAGAGAGTTATGGAGTTAGCATCAAGCTTTTGCGTTCCAGATTGATGCAAACTTTTGGTGATATGGGCTGCAAGGAGAAGGTTTCCAAGTTCTAATGATTGAGTACGGATGGACTTTGATCTCTTCAGGCCAGAAGTGGAGGAGCAAAAGAAGCGAAAGCTCCTCCACGAAACGACAACTAAAGAAGTTAGCATCCCCAATCATTCTAAATCACCAACTGGAACCTACAATCAATATAAGATTCTGAAATTAGTGAATGGAGAGGTGATGCCAAATGCTACGATATTAACCAAATCATACAAGCACATAAAACAGCCACCACCAGCCATCTGTTGTTGGATTAAAATGTAGAAAAACTACTCAAATCCTATCACCAAAAATGTTGGCTGATTAGCATTTAAAAAAAGAAATTGAGTAGTGCTTATAATCACATAAGCAACAATGGGAAATGAGCCTGTATATGCCTACTATTTCGTCTTAAGCACATTTCTCTCAGTTTGCAATCAGATTATGCTAAGAGTCCACTTAGCCTAGTAACCAAAGCCGAGAAATTGAGGGCATAGTATAGAGATTGAGAGAAGGAAGAACAAGGACTAAGGGAAAACAAGTAAGATATGACTGAATTAATGCTAAGCAAGGTGACTGATCAGCAATTACAGCCTTGCCAATCTTTCGAGAGAATCGAAACTCTCCCAAGCTACAAACTACAAAGTACTAATTTCTGTCCGCAATTTTCAACGTCCCTCTCTCCTTCTCTAATTTGCTCCTTTATATAGAGTATCTCCCTAACAAACAACCTATCATAATCCTCAAGCAACTGACAAACTAATTATCAGTTGACTACCTAAAGTGCCCTTCCCCCTAAAGATGGATGCTTTGAAAGCATTCTAATACATGATCGTAGCTAACTCGAGCGAAAAGATCTCCCTCAAGAAATGTGACTAAACTATCATTCAATAGTTGAGACTTCCAAAAATTCTCCAAACTCTTCCTCCTTGATAATTTACTTAGAATGAAACAACTTTATCGGCATCACTATTATGGTAACAACTAACAAATTACACAATCTAATAGACATAATAAGAAGAATGTAAAAAATTGTCTTTTGTTTCTCTAATTTACCAAATCTTAACCAAGCATGAAGCATCAGAAATATTCAATGATGTATCAAAGTAAACCTCATAACTCAGAGTCACTCTCTAAGAATATATGTTACCAATCATTTCAAGTTCTTAACTTTTTTTTTTCTCTCTTTGGTATTTGAGATTTCCAGTTACATAATAGTAGAAGTATTGTAGAAATTTTACTAGTTAATAGTAGCTATTATTTTCAATTGAAGAGATGAATGATTAAATTAAGTAAATAAAAGATCAATTGAATACCAACTGGAACAACGAAGAAGCAAACAAAAATGACAAATAAAATTGGACAAGCAAGCAATGGTCACGGTAGAATACCTCGGACGCCTGGGCGGCGGTCGGCGTAGTCGACAGTGGTGGCGGCAGCCGTGAGATGGTAGGGGGTGAGGGCGTGAGAAGCAAGAGAAATGAGAGGCCAAAAAACTCTAAAACTATCTGCCTACTGATTACTGAAAGAAAATAGTAAGAAGAATTAACCACATCTCGAACCCACGCGAATCGCCCCGCCGGACTGCTTAGCACAGCCTACTATAAAAAATGAACAAAGGATTTTTTTTTTTATTATAAAAATAGGAAATATCCTTATCGATGTATAAAAAAAAAATTTTTTTTTTTTTTTCGGAGGGAAGCAATCAAGCTATATTAAGATAACGGTAGCCATTCCATGCAAAGAGATGCGCGCCACTTATGGTCAGCTTTCCCAAATTTGTTAGGGGAGGAAGAGATTTAATACAAGAGTCAATAGGTTAATGAACAAAGGATATTTTTTCATTTTTTTTTTTTATTATTTTCATTTCTCAATCCAACTTATGCCTTTATTACCATATTAGTATTACCACTTTTATTTTTTTTATAAAGCGTAAAGAAGCTACAAGGCGCTTCGCAGAATTTCACGGCGTAACTCCTAAACTATCGAAGCATGTGCGATCAGATTGTACTCGGGGCCAAGATACATCATGACTAATGGGAAAATCATAAGTAACTAGGTGACCGACGTTTATCCAACAGTCATACGCTCGCTATAAATGTGATGAATCAAGTAGTTTTGGAATTAACAGAAGAGAGCTTGAATTTCTTTAATAACTTGATCTCCGCCATGGGGCTTGCCATAATGCTCTTTACCGCGTTTGAACAAGAAGATTGTCACCCTGGTGAATATCGTCGATTTGATTTCAAGAGCCACAGAATGCCTTTATGAAATGTTGCTGCTTCCTAATTACTCAAGACGATGGGTGCCGAGATTGAAAGTCGCGACATGGATGAGGTTTGCGTTGCTATTGCTAATACGACTCCCCGCAAAGAATCAGATCAAATTGATTCACCTTTGGACTCGGGCCATTTTTCATATAGGAAATCTCTCAATCTTTTCTATTATTTTTGTTTGTTTTTGAAATACCAGAAACAAGAAATAAACTAAGGTTGTGTCAAGGCTGAATTCCGATCTTTAATTTAGGAAATTATTTCAACTATAATTGATCTTCTCTAATAATAACCATAACTCTAAATTATTGTGAGCATTTGTGTTGTATTGTAGATTGTATGACTTTAAAATTGATTTTTTTTATGAGAAGTACATATTACTTTTAAGTAATACTCAGATTATTAAAGGAGCAATGAGAAAAACATACGCTCGAAAAACATTTATCAAAAGAAAATTAAGATAAATAATCTCAAACTTCACTTTCACAAAATAATCCAAATTATAAATTATTTATAAATAATTCTAAATCAAGTGTCTTCTCAAAATTATTGGAAACTATTAATTTTCTTACCTACACTAATGTATTTTTTGGTCTATCATATATAAAAATTTAATAGTTCAATTATTTTGATAAAGTGGTTTCCAAAGTTGAGATTTGTCTTAGAATATCCAAAATTGGGATTATTTATGTCAATTTTTTATCTAAATCAATCGTAATTAGTCCTCGCTTTCTTTTTAGTTTACTCACTTCACACTTTTGGGGGAGATTAAAGGAGAATACGTAAGATGGATGGTAAACTAAAAATGGGTCAAAATTAAAATATTAAAAAGTGGATGACATGAGTGGAAAAAGAGGAAGAAAGTAGATAGAACAAATCAATATATATATATAGCGTATAGAAAGATATGAGCCTCAACATTTCAATTTCATAGGGCGCGCCACGTAGGATTGCCACGGCCATCAATTTATATTTTTATTTTTTACAAAATAGAGTTCTAGATGATTTAAATACATATAAGGAGGTTTGGATAAGCGAAAATTAGAGTTTGGATTTGAATCAACAACCTAAATTCAATTATATTATGTAAATTGCGTATAACTTTGCGCACGTAATTTTAACATATTATAATTTTTGTACCATTGGCTAAAATGCTCTAAAGACATTCGAAATAAGATCCATTTATAATATAGTTGTACAACTTATGAAATATAGAGCGCCATGTAGGATTGCCATGTCATCAATTTTTATTTTTCTTTTTTTCTAAAAATAGAGTTCTACATGTATTTCTAAATACATATGGGCGAGCCTCGTGATAAGCGTAAATTAGAGTTTCGTTTGAATGAACAACCCAATTATTATATTATGTAAATTGTGTATAAGAGTTCTCAATAGATTAAATACATATATGAGTCTTGGATAAGGAATAGAGTTTCGTCGAATTTAACAACCTAAATTATTATATTACGTAAATTGTGTATAACTTTTGCTACCTAAATTATTATTATAATTTTTATACCATTAGATGGTGCTCGAAATATGATTAGAAATTAGATTAATTTACAATACAGTTCTGCAATTTATGAAATAGAGAGCGCTACTATAAGATTCACGTTATTAGTTTTTATTTTAAATATTTGAAAAAATAGAATTCTACATATATTTAAATACATAAAAAGAGTTTTGGATAGGGGATCATTAGCTATGCTTTTGAATAAACAACCTAAATTATTATATTATGTAAATTGAATTTAACTTTGCTACCTAATTCAAAACATTATAATTTTTTTTTTACCATTGAAGAGTGCTTGAAATATGTTTCAAAATATGATCTATTTACAATATAGTTTTACAACCCATGAAAATATATTAAATTAGATGCATTGTAGGACATTATTTAGTCTTTTTTAGATAAATATAATAATGATTATAATTATTAAGTATAGTGTATTATATGTGATTATAACATTTGATTATAGGTCCATTTTACGATTAAACATATTATCTTTCAAAAAAGCCCACTGCCTTACTCAACTAAACAAAAACAATATAAAGATTGCAACAAAATTTATTAACTAAAATCTATAGGATAAAGTTACATATTAGAGTTTTGGATTATGGTTAAAATTAGAGTTTTATTTAAATAAAATAATCCTTATAATATTATAAAGAAAGTCCAACTAAGACGACATGCCATCCTTTTCACTTTAGGAAGAAAAGATTACTTCCGGCCCCGCATCAATTAAATTATTGCCCTCTACTTTCTAAAGATCTCGGGGTATTATTTATGTTAAAATTATATTAGCTATTATTAAATTGGGTCATACTTATTATCGGGATACCATTTAAATGATGGACTCTGGGCTACAATATTCAATTGAATATTAAAAATTATAAAATTTATATATCACAATAACAAATCTAGAAATTACAAGATAAAGACAAATACTTTCTCCGTTTTTACTTCAACAATTGGCTTTAGAGTTTTATTTAAATAAAAACAATCCTTAGAATATTAAGGTGCTCCAACTAAGCACGCCATGTCATTCTTATCAATTTTAAGAAAGCATTCATTGGCCCCGCATCAATTAAATTATTACCAATTTCTACTTTCTTAAAGATCATTCTAATATATCTCACGCTTAAAACCGCTTTACGTATTGTTAGTCATGCTTATTATTGGGATACCATTTCATGATAGACTTAGCTACAATATTCAATTGAATATTAAAAATTATAAAATTGAGATATCACAATAATAAATTTAGAAATTACAAGATAATGATAAATACTTTCTCCGTTTTTTTTTTTACTTCAACAATTGGGTTGGAGCATGGCTTCTTGGCAAATAAAAAAGAGCTGAAGAAGATAGATTCCTCTTTAAATAATCCTGTAGAAGAGACAAATAAATCTTTATTAAAGAAACGCAATTTTATAAGGCAATTCGGGAATAATTAATGTTGGTTTTATTAACATAAAGTAAAGGTATTATCGTCAATTGTAGCTTTCTTTTTTTACTAAAAGTTGAATTGCTCAAAAGCATTAAATTACCAAAGCTTTAATCGTCATAATGTAAAGTTAACTTATAGGGACTTGAATACAACGACTCAAAATCTCATTTTACAAACAACACAAAATCAACAATAATTTTAACAAAAAATTTAAAAAAAAAAAATAAATAAATAACTTGCAAGAATTAATGCGCTTCAAACCTAAGACTTTGTATTTTTTAAAAAGAAGTACTCTTGTTCTCCCTAAAAACAAAAAATTTACTACTTGTTCTGGCTGCCAGCGCTTCATCTTCTTCTCTGGGGTTTCAGTTCCATGACCCATTTACAAAATTACTACCGTCTTCAACTTAAATTGGCACTACATGTTCTTCGCAACACTTTGTATTTTTCACTTCAAAAGCTTGTGACTTCAGGCCATCTGAAAATTAGAAGTAAATTTAATTTTCTCTTGAATTATAAATCTCAATTATTGGGTTTAATTAATGGGTCTTGATTTTCCTTTTTTGTGTGTGTGTGGTTCAGTTATATTTTTGCAGATGTTCACAGTTCAATTCTGTCTGCAATCCATCTTTTTGGAAGCGGCTTGTTCTAAATTCCCAGGTATTATATCTCCCATATACTTATTCTTTTTATAAAACTAATTTAGTATGGCTATATTATTGTTTTTAATGATAATTGAGTTATTTGTGGTTTGTTTTCATAATCATAATTCATACATTTGTTTTGAGTCTCAGTTTCTTGCTATGAAAATGAAATATAAATCAATGGAAATGCAAATTCTAGTGTAAGTCGAGTTTGAACAATAGATGATCAAATTCATCCCCTATTTTACACTGAACTATTGTAATTATATGTTTATATATACAAATACCATCCTTTTAGGAACTGAAAACATGTAAATTTTGTTGACTTGTTTATGCCACAATTTGTGAACCTTTCAGACCAGTTTGATTTCTCATGGAAGTAGGCAATGTCAACCTCATTTCAAAGCCAACCTTCTCAATCTTTCGAAATGTGATAACAAGGCATGTATTGCCTTATTCACTTAAGGGTTGTAATGGAACCTCTGTGGATCTTTGCAATGGGAAGACCTAACGTTGCGAGGCCATACGGTTGTGGTTGCTGCAACTCGAGATATGGGAATTGGGAATGATGGGCAAATTGCCGTGGAATTTGCCTTCCGATATGAGATCTCTTCAAGGAGCTCACGTACAACCACATCTGTCGATGGTAAGAGGAATGCGGTGTGGATCATGGGCAGAAGAACTTGGGAAAGCATTCCTCAAAAGGAACGGCCTGTACCTGGCCGTCTTAATGCTGTGCTGACTCGTGCAGGGAAGTTGGAAGCTGCAAGTTTTAATGATTTAGTAATTTAAATGACTTGTCCTCAGCATTGAAATTAATATGGGAACCTCCTCATATTGAGTCTATTGAGAAGGTGTTTGTAATAGGAGGTGGCCAAATTCTGAAGTAAGTTGGTGGTATCTGTCATCTGTGGAATAAGTTCCTTTCCTTATGAGCTTGCTTACTCCATGTGGAAATTTTATACTTTGAATTACAATCCCAAAGGGAAATTCAGAATAATGTGTGATTTGTTTGGTCATATTGGTTGTAACGCTGTTTGATGGTTCATTATATGCTACAGGGAAGCACTGAACAGTCCTTGGTTGTGAGGCAATCCACTTGACTGATATAGGAAGCAAACATTGAATGTGACACTTATGTTCCCCAAATTGATTTATCACGATCCAGTCCATTGTTTTCGTCCTGTCAGATGATGGAAAATGATAACTGTTTCTCTTTTGTGACTTAAGTGTCCGTGTGAGTAACCCTCCTCCCGGGAATCATCCACTTCACCAGATGGTGCATACATCGACAGAAGCAAGAATCAAGGCGTTAAGTTTTATGAAGAGGCACCCGGAGTTTGATTTTCTCAAACAGATTCAAGAAAGTATTTCTGGTGGGAAATCTAGATGATAGAATGAGTGATTGATTTCTTCTGCAATCTAGCTATCAAGGTTTCCCTCTACATCTCAACCTCACCCTTTTTATACTTCCTAACAAATTATGTCTTTAAACTGTAATTCCTGAGTGATGCTCAAACAGTGAAAGTGCTGATCTTCCTTTTTTCTCTACTTGTTCATACCAGCTTG